>JAOXJP010087690.1:0-13678 GCA_025762735.1 Platanus orientalis | reverse complement strand
AATAAGATTCAAACTTTATCTAAAGACCAATTATGCCAAACCCTAAGAAAGGACATTCTGGGATTCCAAGGGTCCAAATTTTCATCCATAAGTTCCATATTATTTTGAATTTTTTAACCTTCATAAGCCTTCTCACATTGAAGAATCAAAAGGTTTAGTAAATTACCATTTTACCCTTACACCCTAAAAAATCCCAATTAAAATTTATTAGACTCATTTTCTCCAAAACTCCTCCAAAATCCTTCTATAGTACAACCATCTTGAATATTCCAACCTTTATAAGCCTTTTCACATTGAAGCATCAAAAGACCAAAAAATTATCATTTTACCCTTGCGCCCTCAGAAATCCCAATTAAAGTCTATTGGACTCATTTTCTCTAGAACTCCTCCAAAATCCTTCTACAATACAGACATATTAAATTTTCCAACCTTCATAATCTTTCTCACATTGAAACATCAAAAGACTGATAAATTACCATTTTACCCTTACACCCTTACAAATCCCAATCGAAGTCTGTTAGACTCATTTTCTCCAAAACTCCTCCAAAATCCTTCTATAATGAAGTCATCTTGAATTAGCCAACTTTTGTAAGCCTTCCCACATTGAAGCACCAAAGGGATGGCAAATTATCATTTTACCCCTATACCTTTGAAAATCTCAACTTCAAGCAAGTTGGCCCATTTTTCAAGATTCTTTGGCCTTCATAAGCCTTCCCACATTGAAGCACAAAAGGCTAGAGAAATTACCATTTTACCCTCATATCCCCAAAATACACTAGTTCTCTAAAAAGTTAGACCCTCGGTAAGCCCCTAAAACCCCATCACATATCAGAAACCCAGCTAGTTAGTGGCCCCATGCAAGCAAGTCCAAGATTTCTCAAGAAAAGCCATATCAAGATCACCAAGAGATCCAATGTCTCCTAATTATCCCATTCTATACCAAATTACAGCATAACTACTTCTATTAGCTATGAACACTCGATGAACCTCTGAGAACTCTCTAGGAGTCCAAATCCCTCAAGGTCAGGCTCATTTTCTCAAATTGTTTGAGATCTTTGATAAACACCCTAATAGATAAGTCTATTCATAGACTCGGCACAACTTGATGGCCCAGTTCTTAACAAATCTAGGGTATATAATCTAGTCAAGTGACCTTCCTTCGAGAATCTCCTAGTAATTCATTGGGAATCAAATTGTTTGCCTATCAGGTCTTATAGACCCATAGTTATAAAACCTAGACAACCATGATCCCCATTATGTTCACTTAAAATCAAAGAAAAACCTGTCTTAAGTCCACAGGAAATTTGGTCTAGGACAAATTCAAGGTTTCAAATATGGTTTTTGAGTCGAGTGTCAGATTCGCGAACAGTCAAAGCCTGTGTTTCATAAACTCTAAAGGCACTCTTTCATATCAAGATTTCAAAAATCAATTTTACCATTTTACCCTTCCCTCACAAGTACAAGTCATTCTAGGGCCATTTGGAGTCAATTTTGACTTACCCTACTCTAAATCCAATTCTGACAGTTGCGTTGTGACCAGAATATTTGGGAGATACAAAAAGCTCATAAACCTCGAAACATTCAGAGTCATAAAACCTAAAAAGTAAACCCAAACAGTAAAGGCGAAAAATCCAAAAAAGCGTCATCTTTTCCCAAAATGCCGTTAAGACAGTTTAATCATATAGCCCTCATTTACAATATTCCAAATGAGGGTTAGAGACCCTAAGGACTACTGCCCTAACCCCTACAGCTCTCCCCTCACTTCACCACCACCACCATTGTCATGGGGCCCACCACCCCTTTCACCTCCTCACCACCATGACCCACTTGGCATGGGTCGCACCACCCCTCACCACCTCACTCCTCCCCTCTTACTCACTCCCCACCTCCTCATGGCCTCTAACCAGCAGCCCCCCCACCTCACTCCTTTATAGACACCCCCATCACACCTCACCCCCACTCCCCACATCACCTTATGTCACCCTCTCTACCTCACCCTCCTTGGTCCCCACCTATAAACCCCCCCCAATTCGTTGAAGAGAGAGAAAAAAATATGATTGAAAGAGAAAGAAAGATAGAAAAGAGATGGAAGAAAGAAAGAAGAAACAGAAGAGAAGGAGACAACCATTTTGGTCAGGTTGGTCCCCCCCTTCCCCTTTTTATTTTATGCTAGGTAGATCCCCCTCATGTTGTAATAAGCCCATACCCAAGTCCAGACCAGTTACTCTCTTAGTGGAACATAGGGGAGACAAGTTTGTCTCCCCTTTATTTTATTTTATTTTTTATTATTTTTAGTGTGACAGCTACACTTCTCTCAAGGGGAGGAGTGAGGTGTTAAGGTTTTTACCATAAGTCACCATCTCCCTAACTCACCTACCTACCAAATTTGAGCCCAGGATGAAGTCATTTTATTACCAAAAAAAAAATAATGAAGTCTTTTAACCTTAGAAGTGGGCCCATATTTCTGCCTAAAAAAGTGTAACCATGTATGAATTTTAATTTCACCCCCGGAATTTATTTTGCATTTATATTTGGTTTACTACTTGATTAACTAATTTATATGTCTAAATAAATTTTAATAAGTCATTTCTTTATAGTTTGGCATTTTTCTTGTAATTTATCTAAATGAATTTTTCTGTTGTCTTGAATTTGTATTCCATTAGTTACCTGTCTTGTTTATTATATAACATCTTGTATATATGTCATTTGACCTTAAAATTTGTACTGTAGATATATTACCCCTAATATATGTTCCTCGCCAAATTTGAGTCTCACCCTATGTGCAGATTCCTTAGAATGGGCCCCATAACCTTGCATTTCATTGGAATTCTGTGCTGATTTGCACATGACTTATCCTTTTTAAAAATTCAAAAGGGGGTATCCCCTTGTCCTAGGAGGCTGGAATTTCTTAGAGAACTCTATGAGGTAACTACCCATCCACCTTAAAGGCCCCATGCCCAAAAGACCTCGTGAAGTGGCCCAAAAATCCAGAAATAAGTTGTTGGATTTTTTTAATAAACACAATACACCTGATCATTCACTCTTTCACAAAGTGAAAGATCAAGCATACCTGAATTTTAGGCATACCCTAGTAATTCAGGCATACCTGGCTGAAAGGCCTTTCAATTGTCCTTGAATGTCCATTTAGCCTACAGAGGCCCTCAAGCCTTTAAAAATCCCTCATCAACAGTCTTAACCCTTCTGGTGTGTTGAAATAGCTAAGTGAGGCCCATTTGAGCTAGTACGCTTAATCTTTCATTATGTGAATGATCAGGCATACGACAATATCAAGCGTATCCTACTATTTCAGGCATACCCACCTGAGAAGGTGTTTTTGACTGTCCCCAGATGTCCAATGGTCCATGGTGACCTACTGACATGCAAAATCCCAGAATATACTTATTGGATAATTTCCAAAGTCTAAAAATGACTTCAATGATTAAGTGGGGTCCACCCAAGGCAATATGCCTAAACTTTCATTCTATGAAAGATCAGTCGTATATCTAAAAGATTAGCCATATTGAGAGAAAAATTCTTATTTTACCCTTGCTAAGTGAAAGTTCAGGTGTACCAAAGATCAGGCATACTAAATGTAAATTCAAGTGTACTGACATAAAATCTTTTAAAACCCTAATTCTTTTATTATGTTTAATAAAATTTAGACATTATTAGGTCAAAGGAGCCACCCTAAATAGGTGGGTAATTGGGGTACCTAACACCTTCCCCAATTACAGCCAAATAGCCTACTCGAATCCTTGAAAAACCAAACCAATTTGAGAGTCAACCCTAGGCCCATATGCCTAGCCCGGGCTACAAGGCTCACAATCCTTCTTTCCCCTAGAAAGTAGGTAGGCATCAAACCCCACCTGTAAAAACCTAAGTTGGTGGCGACTCTAAACCAAAGCCCCAAGGAAAACCCAAGTTGGTTCGGCACGATTCCCTGAAGTAGGGCGGGTAGACCACCTAGTCTTTTTACAATGCGCACAAGCCCAACTCATGGTGAATGGACTTAATCCATAACATTTGCACACTTAGTCCACTTATTTGTGAGCCTTGGTCCACTTCATTCATAGACTTAGGTCCATTCATTCGTGCACTCCTGGGTCACACCATTCACTCACTTTGGTCTGCGATGACCCATGGTCCGGTTCATTCACGCACTAGTCCAAGTTTGGACCTTATCAATTGCGGATGACCTGAATACCACGAGATCACATCTGGACCATCGAAAAGGAATTTTGTGACCACTAATGCCATTCCACGATGATGCACACATGCGAAGTACAAATTTCACCTCAAGTGCCCTTACGCCCAAGTCCTTGCCCGCACCCGTGTGCATGTGCATGCACGCAAGGTGCTATGCACTTTGCTACACCATAGCAGCCAAGAGAAAGAGTGTGAGTCTCTCATAATACACAAGAATGATGAAGAGTTGGAACTTATATATTGCATATTATTTTTTATTCTAACCAATGTGGGAATAAACAAGGAATAAACAATTGAGAGACAAATTTGAAAACTTAATTTAAGGAGTTGTTAATGGAATTCTTAAATGGCATTGATCTCTAGAGAAGAACTTTCAATTGATACTCTTCATTGAAAGGTTATGTTGCTGAAATTTTCATGAACTAAAAGTTACCTAAAGAACCTTAGTTGACCATGGGCTTTAAGTAATGGCAAATGTTCATTTGTCTCTCCCAAATAGTGTGACTTTGTAGAGAGATAAAGGTTCTACCCAAGCGTGATTGTATCCCGGAGTTAGCTTGGCCATAATCCCTTACACAATTAGTGGGAGGCCTCGACTATCTTCCAAAAATGTGGGAATGACTCATTCTCTATCTTGGATGAAATGGCTGTAAAAGAAACAAAGGAAACTACATGAAAAACTGGTTCTAGACTTAGTAGTCACATCATTATTATTGAGTTCGCGATTGACCTATCGCGATTGCACTTGTGTGTGACTAAATGAATCCATGTGGCTGATTGTGTGCCACGAGTATTCATTATGGCAACTAACATTCGTCCACGACAATCATTACACCCACAACTGAAGAACTCAATCACCACCAAGTCTATCTCTAGAGACTAAGGCAAAATCGTATATCACTCTTTTATCTCTCTTTTCATAGGTTCTCAAAACCAATAATTTGAAGATGTGTCTACTCCCTTGGGAGAACACGGGACATTCCACTTTGAATCTACCCAATTCAATGGAGAGAACTTTGAAATATGTGAAGAGAAGATGGAGTACTTGCTAAAACACTTTGACATCTACTATGTGTTGAATGATGAACCACCTCTAATTCCTTCTAAGTATGAGGCAACGCCTGAAGAAATTGATGTCGCTCTCAAGGCTCACACTAACTGGATGATAGTTGATTATAAGTGTCATCTTTACATTTTGTGGATGCTTTTTGGTAGCGTATTCAACCAATTTGCCAAAAAGATTAAGACCGAAAATGAGCTATGGGAACCCATGGTCACTGTCTAAAAAGGTGAAGTTGTTGGAAGCAAGAAATTTTATGTATAAAACTATTGAAAATACAATATGATAGATGGAAAGTCCATAATTAAACAAGCAACAGAATTCCAAATTATTGTTAATTCAATCACTTATGAAGGGATGTCTCTTGACCCTGTTTTCCACATCAAGATGTTGGTTTTTACCAAGTACATATATGGAAACAAAGCCATGTTCACTACTTATCAACTAGTAAGGGAAGGTATGAACATATTCATGGGGAACTCCTCATCCTTCAACATCATTGGGAAAGGCATAATGGAACTGTACTTTACCTCTAGAAAAGAGCATCACTCTTAGAGAAGCCTTGCATGTTCTTGACATCAAGAAGAAGCTCATCTCTAGATCACTACTGAGAAAGCACAGCTTCAAGTTGGTGTTCAAGTTTGACAAATTTGTACTTTCCAATAACAAAAAATTTGTATGGAATGGGTTTGCCATTTTTGGAATGCTCAAACTGAATGTTATTAATGAAATGACTTCTACTTTTGCTTACTTGATTGAGTCTTATGAATTATGGCATAGTAGATTATAACAAGTTCATTATAACAAGGTTAAACATATAGATAATCAGAGACTCATTAACAATCTCATAAATTCAAATGATGAGAAATGTATTATATGTAGCAAATGCAAAATAATGTGCACATCATTCAAAAGTATGCAGAGATCTCTAAACATGCTAAACCCAATCCACACTAACATCTACAAGATGACAAACGCACTATCTAGAGGAGGAAAAAGATAATTCATAACCTTCATCAATGATTCGTTAAAATACACTATGTGTACCTTTTAAGAACCAAAGATAAAGCATTTAAGATGTTTAAATCATATAAAGCTAAAGTTAAAAATCTCCTCAACCTGAAAATTAAAGTCCTGAGATTTGATAGAGGAGAATACATGGATTCAGAATTCATGAAATTCTATGAAGACTACAAAATCCATATAGAGACCTTAGCACCTTAGACTCCGCAATAGAATGGAGTAGCTGAAAGAAGAACTACACACTAACCGAGATGGTCAACGCAATGCTGATCAACTCTGGATCATGCTTGAACTTATGGGGCGAAGCACTAATGGATGCCTGCCACATATTGAATAAAATTCCTCAAAAGAAATCAAAGACTACTCCATCTAAGATATGAAAATGAATGGAGTCAAATTTAAGTTACTTCAAAACTTGGGATTGTTTAGCTTAAGTAAAATTTCCACACAAACACACCTCTAAGGTAAGACCATAAGGAATTGATTGTGCTCTCATTGGATATTCCATGACAAGCAAGGTTTGCAGATTTCTTAATCTTGAATCTTTTGCTCCTTACACCATCACCAATGCTGAATTCTTCAAGAATATATTTTCATTCAAAAAAACCTTAGAACTAGTAGGGGCAGATGAAAAAATGCCAAAGAAAAGAAGTAAAGCTACTGATAGAACTTAGCATATACCCCAAAAGAGCATTAAGAAAAGGACTTTGGTCCTGAATTTTCAATATGAGTTGTTGAAGGAGACCTGCTACTTTAAGTTGAGGCCATGAGATTATGTGACACAATCTTTTGGAAGGAAGAGGTAGATGATGAAATGCATTCCATTATGTTTGACAACACATGAATCCTGGTGGACCTCCTTGAAGGATCCAAATTGATAAGATGTAAGTGGATCTTTAGAAAGAAGATTAAACCTGATGAAACTATTGAGAAATACAAGGTTTGTCTAGTAGCTAAAGGGTTTAAAGAGAAGAAAGACCTCGACTACTTTGACATGTATGCCCTTATTGCGGGAATCTCAGCAATTAGGTTTCTCATGGTCGTGGCCTTAATGAAGAACCTGGTAATACATTAGATGTATGTGAAGACTGCCTTCCTAAATGGTCAACTAGAGGAAGAAATCTATATGGATCAACCAAAAGGAATTGTGATGTCTGGACAAGAGAAGAAAGTGCAAATTAATAAGATCTTTATATGGACTAAAGCAAGTTCCTAAACAATGGCACAACAAGTTCAAACAGACTCTCATTGGCAATGGATTTACATTCAATGAACGAGACATGTGTATATACTCTAAGACCAAAGGAGAATCATGTGTGATTATTAGTCTCTATATGGATGACATGATCATCTTTAGAACTAATTCATCCTGTGTCAAGGACACAAAGAGGTTCCTATCATCAATGTTTGATATGAAGGACCTTGGGGTTGCCAAAGTGATTTTGGGAATCAAGACCATCCAAGATGATCATGGCATTATGATTTCACAATCCAATTACATCAAGAAGGTACTCAAGAGATTCGACATGCTCGAATGTGACCCGACACCCACCCTAGTGAATTCCAACTTATAGTTAATGAATAACACTAGAAATCATGTATCCCAATACATATACTCATAAATAAGTGGTTACTTAATGTAGGCCATGTAATGCACTCAGCGTGATATTGCCTTTATAGTTGGGATGTTGAGTAAATACATGAGAAACTCAGGTACAATGCATTAAAATGCATTGTATGCAGTTCTATGGTATCTCAAGGGAACCATATACTATGGAATTCACTATGGTATGTATTAACACTGATTTCATTGGCTCTCCCATGTTCAGAGTAGTTACCAAACTCAAAAGGGTAAAAAAGGCTATTACTAACTAGAGGAAAAAAAGCCCCCCATAAAGCACAACTTCTTTAGGCCCATAGCCAACTGATTGAAGTGGATTATGCCACATCACTTATTCTACTGGATTTTATGGAGCCTATTCAAGCACAACATGATTCATGTCTGGTCATATTTAGAAGTAGGAGATAATATTATTCTATAGTTGAGATGACTCGTTCCAGGGAAGTTGGTCTGGTCGATTATTCGGTTCGAGTGATTTTCGAACAAAAAAAAATCAAACGCTAGGTCTAGTAAACCATTTGAATGCAATGATCAACAAAGAACAAGAATAAAGACATCTAAACAAAGCTGCAGGCTGGCCGGATGAGTGCTGAAGCATTTCTTTCTTGGCTTCCGAAACAAAAGGTTTAAAGACAACAATTAGATTTAGGTCTGAGTGGAAGGAGGCAGAGGCGATTGATCTTTCTAAAGGAGTAGTTGATCTAGAGACCTTGTGTGATCCACTATCACCCCAAAAAACCAAACTCT
Source organism: Platanus orientalis (assembly GCA_025762735.1). Classification (NCBI taxonomy): domain Eukaryota; kingdom Viridiplantae; phylum Streptophyta; class Magnoliopsida; order Proteales; family Platanaceae; genus Platanus; species Platanus orientalis. Next base: position 5,021 of record JAOXJP010087690.1, on the reverse strand, counting down.
ACCTTACGTAAAGTTGCTAGAGTACAATTAACCTTTGGATTTGAAATCACTACTTATATACTTGGTATTAGCCATAATTTACAAGAACATTCTAAAGTCTTAGTAAGAGGAGGAAGGGTTAAGGATTTACCCGATGTGATATATCACATTGTTCGAGGAACCCTAGATGTTGTCAGAGTAAAGGATCATCAACAAGGGCATTCTAGTGCATTGTAGATTCTTATCCAAGAGCTATTGTTGTTGATCCTATAGGAATAGACACTCGAAAGGCCATCAATCAAAGAAAAGAAAGAGTCTCTTCCTCAGGAAACTCTCCTCCTAGTCAATAGCTCCTCGGTCTTGAACTCATATGGTCCATTGACCTTAAAACTATCATCTATAAAGGGAAAGTATGGCCATGCAAGTATCAGTAATGGCTCCAATAGTCCTACTGGATTTGCATGCTTCGTCTTATCCTGTTGGCAGATTACGCAAGTCCTTATGTACTCATCTACCTCTTCTCTTATTTTCGTCCAGTAAGAACCCCTTTTTACCAAAGCTAAGGCAAACAAAGGAAATTGAATCTTTATCTGAATACCATCTCTTAACCAGTTTCTCAGAAATTCTGTTTCTGATAATAGAACACCATTATAAATGCATTTATTATGGATTTCTCTATTCCACTCTTCCCAATCCTCGAACCACTTAGGGAATTGAAATAATAAGATATGGGCCGTATTTTTAGTTATTATCAATCCTTGGACTAAACTCTATACACAACAACAACAACAACAAACAGCCTTATCCCAACTATTTAGGGTCGGCTTGGACTAAACTCTATATTCCTTGGTAATTAAAGTCCAAAGATCTATGAAATAGCCCATGCTTGACTAGCCAAGCAGACAAACAGCCCTGCATCTTTTTTATTTCTCTTGCATTTTTTATTAAATATTTATTTATAGTTCATTTCACATTTAGGATGAAATTTATGCAGATTGACCTATAGTTTGTTATTCTGCATAAAAGCATCTTGCTAGGAGTTTATAAATGTGAAATGAAACATAAATAAATACTTAATAAAAAATGCAGTAGAAATCAAAAAGATGCAGGGTCATTTGTTTGCTTCACTAGTCAAGCATGGGCTAGTTCATAGATCTTTGGGCTTCGATTACCAAGGTGCTAAGTGGTGAATCAACAAAGATTCTACATCTTGGAACCAAGCCAATTTTGGAGCAGCTTTGTGATAATGGAACTAACCAGCAAAAAGTATTAATGCTGCAAAGACCAATGCACCAATTGTGGTACAATCGAGTTGGTCATAAATTTGGATAGTTTGCTTCTACATGAAAACGAAGACCTACAAGAACAAATATTAGACTAGGAAGAAAAAAGGGGAAAAAGTAAATTCTAAGCACATATGGCATGAAAAGGAAATCTGATACTTGGTGATATTTATCATGCACTTCTCAGACCTAAGACTCTGGAAGAATCCTTTCCATTCTTCGATTATGTATAGAAAGATAGAAAGAAAATTACCAGTATTCACTTAATCTTGTTAGGTATAGGTGCTTTTCTCCTAATGCTCAAGGCTCTTGATTTTTTAGGCGTGTATGATACCTAGGCTCCTACCAAGTGTTAATTACATCCCCTTAGTTAGTCAGTCTTCAAGTTTCTTTCTTGTTTTTACTGTTTATATGAATTATGGAGCTAGTTGAGTTTCTTCTTTTGTTTATGTAATGATTTAGTTTTATTTTCAATCAATGAAATTTATTTCTTCTACATCTTTGTCTATTCCTGGAAAGAAGGAGGAGAGATTCTCACACTTAGGGGGGGTATGATTTAGTGACATGGATCACATGAGGGTTTATAAGTATGTGTTTATGTGTGTTTGTGAGTGTTTATGAGCGTATCTACATTTGATGGGGAGACAAATTTAACAACTTTACAAATATTAACCATAAACACTTAATCACTGCACATTCTAGCATCATTATGCTCTTTATTGTTTACATACATATCTATTATGATCTCAAGGCATGAGAAAGGTATATGTGTTTGTGATGCAAGTGCAAGGGCTAAAACAAGATACTTAAGATCTCAAAAGTCCTATTATTTTATATTTTTGAGTAGTCTTTGCTTTCATGTAATTGGGGTTGGGATTAGTAGTTGGTAAAATTTTGTATTTAGAGGTTTTTCCATGGAATTGACAAAGGGGGGATTGTTGAGTCATATGTAGTATTGTTGTCAATCCCATGGCCAAAACTCCCATGTAACATGTATATATCTTATAAGTGTCCATGCCATGTCAAGAAGAAGATCACAAATAAAGATGCCTAAGTAGACCAAAGACTTGACACCCAAAGCTTGATGCTTATTGCAAAAATCCTAAAGATTCAAAGGTATAAATCATGCATGCATCATGGGAAATTTTTGAATATAAGTGGACCAAAATATTCCTCACATCATGCATAAAATCATCTCAAAAAATATCAATGTACAAGTCCTAGAGAAAGACCATTGAAGGGAAAAACAAAGTGCATAAATAGACTACCTAAACGATTACCAAATTGGTAATCAATTAGAGACCAAAATGATTACCAATCTTGTAATCGATTATAGGTCAAATCAGTTACATAAGTAGTAATCGGTTATGGCACTGACTGAGACCAAAAAATTATGACCCGAGCACTTAACCCCTTCTTTGTAATTGATTACAACAAAGATCTCAAAAACCCAGTTTTTTGCAACTCATGTATGTAATTGATTATGGTGTAATTGATTACTAGTTTTGTAATCGGTTACACTTGTAATCAATTATAGAACGGGTTACAAGTGCATAAAAATGAAAAATAAAACTCCATTTTAAAATTGTGGTTTAGATAACTTCCCCATTTTAAGATATTCCAATCCAACATTGGAGAGGGGTTGATGACCCCTATAAGAGGGAAAATTTTCTTTTAGAATAATCACTTCAAGCATCTTAGAGAGTGTTGAAACCCTTGCAAAAAGTGAGCCTCTTCGTTGAGAAACCTTCATCTCTCACTATTTTGAGCTAAAAAGAACTTCTCCCTAGCCTCTTTTTTTCTCTTCCAAGCTTACATATATAGAGAAGAGACCTTTGTGGATTGTCCCAAGAGGAAACTCTTGCTTGGCCAAACTCAAGGGCCAAAGCTTGAAGTGGTGTGGGTATACTAAAGCATACTAACTCTATAAGGAGCACTCCCACTTTGTGCAAATAGCAACATCATCCAATCAATGGTATTTTTTTTTCTTTGCATTCATTTTCATTTTCATTCATTCTCATATTTCTTTGCTTCCATTGGAAACACCGGAAGTTAACCACACTTGTCGAAAACATCAAAAGTTGACCACACTCGTGAGAGACACCGAGTGTATTGTTAAGCTTGTTGTGTGCAAGTAGTTGGGTTTTGTATGTTTTTAACCTAGGTTGTTTTAGGCAATCTAAATAAAATATACATAAGCTCGAAGGTGAGATTTAAAAGAGTGAACATAGGCCATCGTGCCAAACCACTATAAATCTCTTATTGTGGATTGAATGTGTGATTGTTTGTCTCTTTACTTTCATACTTAGTACTACTCTTGCACATCACCTATTTGATAAAATACTTGAGTAGACACTTTGTAGCACACACACTTAGGGTAGTTTTAATTAAAAAGAATAAAATTAAATTAAAATCAATCCCAACACATTTGAAAAAGAGCGCTCAAATAATTTTAATATCTTATTCACCCCCCTCTAGGATAACCTAATAGGTATTTCATACTTGCTTGGTAACTATTGTTATAAGTAAATTCAATCAAGGGTAAGTGATCATCCTAACTTGCTTTTGAATCAATCAGGTAAATTCTCAACATGTCATCCAAAGTCTGTCTGGGCCATTCCAATTATCCATTTGACTGCAGATGAAAAGTCATACTAAAATTCAACTTAGTTCCCATAACTTGTTGTATGCTATTCCAGAATCTAGAAGTGAATCACGAATCTCTATCTAAAATTGTTCTAACTAGAATACCATGAAGTTTTACGATCTCATCTATATATAACTTAGCCAACTTATCAAGTGAGTAATTTATCCGAACAGGTAAGAAATGTGCGGACTTGGTCGGTCAATCCACAATATCCCAGATTAAATCAAATCTCTTCCCGGTCTTAGGCAATCCATTAACAAAGTCCATAGATGTGTGTTCCTATTTCCATTCAGGAATTTCCAATGGTTGTAACAATTTTGTTGGTTTTTATGTTCAACTTTCAATAATTAACAGGTTGTCAGCACCCAAATTTTGACTCGGGTCATGTGATAGCATAAGGAAATCATAACAACATTTAGGCATCAAGACTCTAAGCACCCATGGCTTAGGAAGAGCAAACCTGTACTCTAGGAGGTTAGGCATCGCAAAAGAAGTCTTTTCGGATACTCCAGTCACGAATGAATCAATCAAAGCACCCTATTACAGCCCAAAATGCACCATTTCAGGACATACCCTAATCTCTCATAGAAGAATCAATAGGACTTTGAGGATCCACATTTAAGAACCCCATCCATGTCATCAGTAAGTTTTCCACCTCCTGTAAGCCTTTCTCTAGCAAATCATCACAGATGGAAAAATTATCATTTTGCCCTTTTGCCTTCAAAGGTTTAATACTCACTATCTACCATCTGGATCACTGAATTTTTCTTGCCTACATAAGCCTTCTTGTCATGAAGCATCATAGGCGAAGAATACTCATTTTCACTTTTTTTTTACCCGTGAGCAAAAAATTACCATTTTACCCTTTTCACTCAGAGAACCTACCCCTGGACCCTCAAATTATCCCCAGAGCCTCTCTCATTCTCCAAATGGTGTAATTTCAAATCCTATGCATCCCTAAGTCTCCTTACTCTAAGGATCTCATCATAGAATAGACATTACTCGAGACTAACAACAACAAATTTCTCAATCTATGACAACCCTAACTAAGAAATGACCCTTACAGAAGCTCTCAAAGATTCATCCAACCTCTGAATCCATAAAGGCCAGTC
>JAOXJP010087679.1:0-14784 GCA_025762735.1 Platanus orientalis | reverse complement strand
TTTTAAAAGTGTTGTTATCCTCTTTTGAAATAAAATAAATATTTTTTTAAGAGAGAGAGTGCCTCATTTTTCTACAAATCTTCCTAAAAGTACGCTTCAGATCATCTTACGGTACCTATGAAGAGCTTCCATGCAGATTGACTGTAGATTTGTTTTTTAAGTTTTGTAGATCTTGAGCAACATGAGAAAGTAAATTAAAGAAGTTAGAAATCCTTTTAAACTCTTCCTTTCTAAACTGTTAGTGCCCTTTCCTACTCATGAACTTCTTTCTTAAAGATTCTCTTGTTCCCATTCTTAGTTGTGGCTGTCAATCTTGTGTCCGATGCTTTGTCCATTCTTCGGGAGAGACATGGTGAATTTGATATGGTTCTAACCGAAGTTTGCATTCCTTGCATGGATGGATTTGCCATTCTTGCCCACATATGGCATGAATTCAAGCTTCCTGTCATTGGTAAGTTTCCAACCCAATTCAGTTCCCACTCCAAATTTTTTCTATATAAGAAAAATGTTGCTGATGGGGTTCTTTTATTTGTTGGTATTCTTGGTTTCTGACTATGGATTTATCTTGTAATCCAGTGATGTCTGCTGATGCTAAACATGATGTTGTGTTGAGATGTCTAAAAAGTGGGGCTTCGTTTTTCTTTATGAAACCCCTAACCATCAATAATATTAGAAGCCTTTGGCAGCTTGTATTTCAGAAGAGAAGCACTGAAATGGTGGCAATGGAGCATAGGGGGGGGAGTGTTTCACCTGAGAATCTATCTGACAAAGATACTGAATCTGTAGCATCGGTCGATATAAGAAACACGAGACAAAGATCCAAGAGAAAGACACGCAAGACGAATCAAGACAAGGAGAAAGATGAAGATGATCTCACCATCCAAAAGAAGGAAAGACTGATTTGGCGTGTTGGGCTTCAGGACAAATTTTTGAAAGCCATCAATCAAATTGGCTCTGATAGTAAGAAAATTTGCTTAAAGTTTTGAGCATCTCATTCGGTCTTTTCCACTGCCTGTTGTGGTTGGTTTTTTTTACTAATGATATCTGTGGTGACTACCTTTCTCTTTTCATGATACAGAGATTGTTCCAAAGAAAATACTTAAGCTGATGAATGTCCCAGGATTAACTAGAAAAAATATTGCCAGTCATTTGCAGGTATGGTTCTGGCTTGGGTTTGGGGGTTATGTACAACAACTCCTTGGATGCTAATGTTTTACACAACATTTATTAAACATCAACAGAAGAACTAGGAAAACAACAAAAAGTTTTGTTACTTAGATTACAACTTTTATGTGTTTTGGTTTTAGGAATTACTAAAAAATAAAGCTCAAATGCTTTTTGGAACATGTAACAACTAAATCCCAATGTACAAAATGAAAATCATTTACAATCAAAGAATTTAAGATCACAATATTTTGAGGTGAAGATGAAAATATTTAGAAAGTGAGCCATTACAACATCCCCAACTTCCAACAGTCTCAATTTTCAGAAATGTCAAAGTAGTTTCTCTGTAGTAGTCCTCGTAAGCATTTAATTCAATTCATTCTAGGTTCTCTGAATCATATCATAATTTTGGGTATTATCCCCTCCTTTAGGAAAGGTTCCTTGGAAGAGTTATACATGAAGAGAAGAATTAGAGAAGGCCAGAAAATCACTGCCACGAGGTCCATTGCTTTTATTGTGTAGTGTGCCTTAGATGTAGGCCATATAAATGCAGTGAGCGAAATAAAAAGGAGCATGGCAACATAGTCACACACGAATATAATATAAAAATAAACATATAAATGAATTTTTTATAACTTAATTATCTTCTCCTATTATTGAAAAACAGAAGTTAATTACTTCTCATATTGATACTTTAGTTACATGTCATAGGAGTAAGCTTGGAAATCTATGATTTAAATGGTAATATTTGATAGAGATAGATACAAAATATGGAAGAGGTTTCATGAGAATGATATAGATAAGATACAACACACTTAAGACGTTCCTTACATGTCTTATGTCTCCTTAAACTCGGTTTCCTACTTTGGATGAGTTTTCTAATTTGAGCGATGCTTTCTATTTCCCTTTTACATATAGCTTTCTATTGTACATGTACACAAATCCTAAATATACAGATAAAATCTTGGGTTGGATTCTCTCACAGATTGAGAGAGCATGCCACCTTTTTTCTCAGTAAATAATATATAATTAATATACAAAATTTACAATTGGTTGTAATTATAAAAGTCTGTATCCTTCTTTAATAAGATCCATAAGAGTAGCATGAAAGTCATTAGGATGAAGAACAATCTCCTAACTTGAGTTACAATAGAATCAGGCCATCTTCTTCCCCTTTTCTCTGTTTCTTCATGGTATTAGATCTTGGTTTAGCATTAATGGAATTCTCTCCTCAATGTGCACCACTCTCTTTATTTTATTTCTGAATTCCTATATCAATTAATCAATATCATATCTATAAAATTGAGCTTCACCAATTTTTTGGTATTGAGAACTTAGATTATGACCTTGATTGAAAGCTTGAGATTGAAAGATCTTCTCTACCAAAACCAACTAATTGAGGTCATAAAAGATGATAAAGGCGAAGCGATGATTAATCCAATTTTTAAAACAAGAAAAGAGCAAGATCTTCTCTTGAGAAATTGGGTAATAGGAACTCAATTGAAGAGGATATGTACCTCTTGTAGGTAGCAACTTGACTCAAGAAATTTGAAGATGCTTAGAAGAAATTTTTTTGCAAGCAACCAAGGATTGTGAAGTCTAGCTAAAATTGTAGATCTAGAATCCAATGAAGGAAAACCAATCTATAAGAAAGTACCTAAAAACATTCAAGAATTATTTTTTGAGGGTCTGGAAACCATTAAAAATTTTGTATTAGATAATGATAAGGTAATTTAAATGTCTCAATGATTAGGAGCTAAGTACAGAATTCTTGTTACTTTAATGCTTTCTAAACCTTGGTTTCCTATGCAGCCCAATTTGTCATGACTTTGCGAAGTTGTCGTATGAAAGTCCAGAGTATGAATGGATGATAAATGCATTAATAACAATATGGCATTTGTTTCTCGGTGCTTCAATTGAGGTAGAGGATTGTAGATTAGAGGTCATGATGGACTTGGTTAGCAATTTAATTCTAAAGGACAAGGATTCACTACAACTAGACAAAATACAATCAAAGGACACTTAGTTATTGTCCATGAACTTCATATCAAGGATCTTAGAATGACAATCAAAGATCACCTAACAAAATTCATATCCCAAATGTATCAGAAACCTCTCTCCAAATTCTATAGCATATAATGCAAATCCTTCAGGTAATCAAGTTATGATGACTAATGGATCACAAGATTCTCACCTTAAGCAACTTGAGTGATAGATCTGTGATCGTGTCAATCTCATTGCTCTGCGATGTTCGTATAAATGGGATTATTCTTACCAAGATCAAGAAGATCTCCTTTGGGTTCTCGCTTCTACCTCTATCACTGATTCCTAAGGTCCAAAATTTTATATTGATATAGGAGCAAATTGTCATATGAACAATGATCAAAGTAAGTTAACTAAACTAGTTTCTAGAAAATGATCAGAAAAGGTAATCATAGTTGACAGTACAAGCACTAAAACAAAACAAGACTTTTACGGTGTTCAAAAAACCAACATTAAAACCCTTTTACAGCATTCATATGCACGCTGTAAAAAGTTTCTTGGAAAATATGCCATACAAGATTATATATATCTCATACTAGTAAGAAAGTAATTATTTCATTTCATGGAATAGTAATTCATGTAATGTACTTTTCGTACCTACATGGAAGAAAATTTTGACTAATGTAAATTAACTTGTTAAAGATCAACTGTGTTTAATTGAGTTTCTTTACTAGTATTTTGTTTAAGGACCAGAAACAGAAAAAAAAAATTATATCAACCAAGAACAAAATAAGAATTATACATGCTTTAAAGAGGAATACAATTACCGCTTAAATTGTAGTAAAGTCTAAAAATGCTCGAAGAAAAATTTGGTGTCAACATTTAGGGCATCCATATATATTCAAAGTTATATAAGATTTTCAGTTCAAAGTAAGTTATCGAGGGTTTTTTTTCTTTTTTTTCTTTTGATAAAAAATGTTATTGAGGTTAGTACTTGGTTAAAGAAACATAATATTTATCATAGTTTTCATATGGGAAGTAGTTGCAATTTTTTTTTTTTTAAGAACTATTAAATTGTGGTTATTCCTTTTGTTAAGATTCATTGTGATTTATGGGGGACAGGAATCAGTTGCTTCTTTTCAACATATAAATCATTATGTGATATTTGTACATGATTGCACTTGACACACTTGGTTCTATCCTCTCAAGTAGATGTCAGAGTTTGTTCTCTATATTTGAAATTTTTCAAAAGATGGTGGAGACTCAGTTTCTAACAAAGATTAAAATCTTTCCATATGACAGATGTGGAGAATTTAAGTCAAATGAATTTATAAATCATACTTTAAAATGTAGTATTTTAAGATATATTTCTTATCCTATGACTTAAAATAAAGATGTCACTATTGACATCTTTTTTTACTTATTAGATATCATTACTTCATGGTAATCGTGTTTAGGCCTTTTAAATTGAATCATTCTCCACAGAAACTTGTTTGATAAATAGATTACCATCTTCCATTCTAGTAATGAAGACTCCATTTTACAAGATATTTGAGAAACATCCAAACTAGTTTTCTCTAAAGGTTTTTAGATGTCATTGTTTCACCAAATTAAGAGGTAGAGCACTTAATAAATTTAAGCAAAGTTATGTCCTTATTTGTTCATTGGTTATAATACTCTTTACAAGGGTTTTCATTGATATCATCCTCCAATTCCGAAGATATATCACCCACCATTGGCATCTTTGATGAATAATATTGCCTTATACAAATCCATCCCTCTTCTTTGCATGCTTCTAAACAGGGCTAGAATTCATTTGACTTATGCTGAATTTTTTATAGACAGTTATCCAACTCTAGTCAATCAATTTTTCAATTTGCTTAGAATACGTCCCAACAAGAAATAGGTGTTCTTTTACCAATACCAACTTTTACATTACTGATAGCTTCTTCGTCTACAATGATTCCTCTTGATGAGGAGTCTATTGAACCTGATGTATTTACTTTTACTCAGGTAGAACCTTCATATGTGGATAATGTTAAAGCAATGTCTCTTTCCTCTAATGAAGATGTTAAGGGCGATGAGAAAAGGTTGAAGATGTTTCACTTGAAATTACTCTTGAGGAAAGAATCTATGTATATTAAGCTTTTAGGAACATCCACTGATTTTGATTCTCATGGTCTATGTGGTTCACTAGTAATTGATCTATAGCCTCAAACCAATTCGTTGGAGCCATCCTCTACAATTGAGCACAATGACTCCATTGCCATCCAAACACATCCTATGATTACCAGTCAAGTCTGCAACTAACCTACCCTTATTACTTTTAGTTCATGAGTTGAGATTCAAGAACCATGTTCTGTTGTTGTTACACTCTAACAACCAAAATGGGTTGTTTCCATGCAAGAAGAACTTGACACTTTATATCACAATGATACGTGGGAGTTTGTTCCCCATAAGGCACACATGAATGTTGTTGACTCTAAATGGGTCTCTAAGACGAAACTCAAATTTGATAGCTCAGTTGAGAGGATTAAAGCACGCTTGGTATCAAAGGATACAATCAAATAGCTGGTGTTGATTTTGTTAAAGCCTTTAGCGTTGCCATTAAATCACTGTTCATTTTATTTTTCCTGGTGATGTCATTCGATATTGGCCTATTCTCCAACTAGATGTTAATAATGCTTTCTTATATAGGTTTTGCATGAAACTATATAAATGGTAGAACCCAAAGGCTTCCATCATCCTGACTTTCCTAATCATGTTTCTATTTTAAACATGCTCAAGATGGTCTTAAACAAGTGCCTTGGGCTTGGTTTGATCTGTTCAATCTTTTTTCTAGGTTTCTTTTCCAATAAATCTGATTCCTCCTTATTTGTTCTTCACTATCTTCTTCAACAATTTTACTTCTTTATGTGGATGATATTTTTGTTACTTGCAACAATTCCTTTCTTTCTCATATTATTTCTAGATTCAGTTTTAAATTTGCTAAGAAAGATTTGGATCCTCTTCATTTTTAGCTCAACATTGAAGTCACTTCAATCTCTATTGGATTATTTCTCTCCCAATCCATATATCCTTCATATATTTTTTCTAGAGGTCATCTTCAAGACTGCAAAGCGATTGGTTCTCCCTTGGCTCATAATCTTCATAGTTTTGTTAGTTATCCTCTTAATGTAACAATTTTTAGAAGCATATGGTTGGGGCTCTATACCTTCCATTCACTCGACCAAACTTGTCTTATGTTGTAAATTTGGTATAAATATTTTTTTAGAAGTATTGTTGGGTAGATCGAGTATCAGGCACTTACTGCTATTACTGTAGAAGTTACATGGATTAATTTTCTTTTGTGTGACATTGTAATCTCTACTTCGGACTCTAGTTCTATTTTGTAACAACATGAGTACACTTTGTGTTACAACCAATCCGTATCTCATACCAAAAATAAGCATATCAAGATTCATTATCACTTTGTTTGAGAAAAAGTATTTGTGGGAGCACTAGTAACCCAAATTTTCAATTATTCATATCAAGTTGCAGATATGTTTACTAGGTCATTATCTAACAAGGTGTTTAGAGATCTATGAGTCAAGCTAGGAGTGTTACCACCATCTCTCCCCAGTTTGAGCGGGTGAGATAGAGATAGCTACAAAACATGAAAGAATTTACAAGACATTGATATATAGATAAGCAACTAAATGGAGAAGAGGCTTCAAGAGATTTATACATCTCTTGAAATTCAGTTTTTAGTAAATAAATTAACCAACTTGCCCAAAACCCTAAGGTGTTAGGAAAGGTATGAGTTAATATATTTATTATATTTCAATGCATCCCCTCAGGAGGGACACTCCTAGACAATGAACCCAAGGAGCTAGGTGCGAGTCCACATAATGTGCACACGTGTCCAGGAGAATAATTGCGCCCACAGGGGGTTCGAACTTATGACATAACCTTGCTCTGATATCATAATAAGAAGTAAATTAACCAACTTTTCCTAAACCCTAAGGTGTTAAGAATGGTTGAGTTAATGTACTTATTATATAATTCAACTGGACAAGTTCCCTACATTGAGTGCTGCTTTCTATTTCTCTAGTACTCAAAACTTTCTATTTTCTCTCTTCTACACGTATACAAACCCAAAATATATATAGATAAAATTTTTGTGCTAGGTGTCTCTCACGTTTTGAGAGAGTATGCTATCCTCTTCTCTTACTCTCAATTACTGTTTCATTATTATATCATTTTCTTTATCTTTCTTCATGTGCAAGACTGAAATAACATGAAAACTCTAAAAAAATCAAAAGAAAACACTGTGATTTGTAACATTGATACATAAACAATCCTCTCATTTTATATATTAGTGAAGTTTCTTTTATACGATCTGCATTGCTAGTCTTTTCTATCATTTTATTTTGCAGAAACACCTCATCTGGATAAAAAACGGTAAGGTACAAAGTCGATCTCGTAAACCAAGACTTCCAACAAGCAGTCAGAGAAACATGAAGCAACCTTTGCTTGGCACAGTATCATCTCCCAATCTACAAAATGAAACCAACAGCTCGGTTTACCAAATGGGATCATCTTTATTCAATGATATTTCAGGGGGTCTTGAGAGAGGCACAAACACAGTTCCAGTTCACAACTTCAGCACATTGAGTCTTCATGAAAACGACATTCAAAGTGTTGGAAGCAAGGAACCATCCAACAATCTTAACCAGGTTCCAAGAGTTAATTATACCAATAATAATTATGCTGGAATTCAGATAATTAGTTCTGGACTGGTGCTAGGATCAATTCAGATGCCTACTGGTAATGGTACCCATCGTGGCTACAACATGATGGATGCAATTGCAGCAGCAAGAAAATCACCTATTCTTGAATTCAACTCTTTGCATTCTGATTATGCTACTCAAGGACTAGATTCTTCCAGTGGATTTCAAAATGCAAACCAGTCCCCAACCATGTTCACTGATGAACTTCAACAACCTCAAGTCCCTTCACTCTCACTGCCACAACAACAAACTGGTATTGGGACCGAAGGAGAATTCGATAGCCTATTTGATTTGATAAATAACAGCCCTACTGTAGGAGACGCTTCACTTCTCCAATCATTCGATGAAAGTGATTTTGGAGATACACTCTTGAACCAGGTAGATCATTCCTCTAATCAGGTAGGCCCAATGCTTATTGGAATTCAAACCTTATATCTTAATGAATGGAAAGATGAGCTAAGCTAGTATTTTTAATCATGGTCTTGGTGAATGCAGCAACAAGGTTTTGAAGCAGTAATAGACCCTGAGATCAATATTGATGCGTATCAATTTGATGAAAACCCTAGTGAGATATGATGAAGATTATATAAATTGTTAGTTGGATTTGGCTTTATAGTCCTCTAGTTTGTACAAATTAATGGATGGATATATCTATATTGTAGGACTTTGGCACTTGTTGCTAGGTACAAATAGTATTATTTTTTATGTTGATCAGTTTGATAATCTCCAGGAAGTTCATTTAGTGTTCAATAACGAAGGCTTGAGAAGCATCACTAGGACTAGCCAGCATGTGTCAACACAGAAGAGATGCGAGATGCTGGAGACCATTTGATCCCCATTTTCAAGCCTTTGTCACAACTTGTAGGATTTCGAGAGGACTCACCTCCTTTGTAACTAATTGACTTGATTGGAGTTTAGAATAACCGGTAGATGGATCACTAATTGATTTTTATGACGGGAGGGTCCCAATTAGTTTTGGTTGGTACCCTCTTTCTAAATGTGTTCCTTATATCTAAGCTGTCCTAGTTAAAGACCATATATAGGGTTTACACCATTTTTCTCATTAATTTATTTTGGGTTAGTGTCTTGTATTCAACCCAAGATATAACCCGGATGATGATCAGAAAGATCAGAATATGACCCGTTTTATGAGTGAAGGTGAGCAAAGCGAACCATGGGGGTCCGAGGGCAAAGTCCCCTGCCAAATTTTTTTTACCCATATTTTGGGTCCGATTTGGGGTTCAGATCCGACCCCAAAGATTAGGGTTTTGAGGTTTATATTTGGGGGTTTCTCGATTTTCGAGTTATTGCATTGTTCATTGTAATCTCTATTTTTTATCATGGTGAAAGCTCTCTCTATGTTTTCGCCTGTGGACATAGGCTTCAAGCCAAACCACGTAAATTGTCTTGTTCTTGCTATGTGATTGTTGTTTGCATTATTTTCTCTCTTCTTTGTTGCATACAATCCCAAATTTGGGTTTCTGCACAACATACTAGTATCAGAGCCCTAGATTGCAATTGGGATTTTCAACATGACTGCAAAGTACGAAGTGGAGAAATTCGAAGGGAAGAATAGTTTTAGTTTATGGTGCATGAAGATGTGTGCGTTATTGGTTCAACAAGGACTAATTAAAGCATTGGTGGGGAAGGAAAAGCTTCTTGTGACGATGTAATAAGAAGATAAAGACGAACTTGACCTCAAGGCACTGTGTGATTCAGTTGTGCCTAGGAGATGAGGTGCTACGAGAGGTCGCAAATGAGGTGTCTGCGACTGGATTATCGCTCAAGTTAGAGAGCCTATACATGACAAAATCTCTCACAAATAGGTTGTATTTAAAACAATGCCTCTACACATTGAGGATGAGAGAAGTTATATCTCTGAAAACATATCTTGATGAATTCAATAAAATCATTATGGATTTAAAAAATATTGATGTTAAGATTGATGATGAGGATCAAGCTATTATTGTTTTGTGCTCTTTACCTGTATCATATGAACACTTCATTACAACCTTACTCTATGGAAAGGATACCATCTTCATGGAGGATGTTAAGGCATCCTTGCATTATAGGGAATTGAGGAAGAAGGTGTTTGGGAAAGAGGGTGAGGGGTAGGTAGAAAGTTTATTTGCAAGAGGGAGAACAAAAGAGAAGGGGTCAGATGATAAAGGTCAATGTAGATCAAAGTCTAAATCGAAAAAGGACAAGTGTCATTATTGTCACAAGCCAAGGTACTTTAGGCAAAATTTTTCAAAGCTCAAAGAGAAAAAGGAGAAGGATGTTGCTGGCATTGTAAAAGAAAATTCTTTTAATGGTTTTAAAAACGTTCTATCTATTACTCATTGTAATATATATACATATGAGGAATGGATACTTGATTCAGGTTACTCTTATAATATATGCCCAAACCAAGATTTGTTTATAACCTACAAAGTGGTGAACAGTGGTACAATTTTGATGGGGAACAATATGTCTTGTAAGACTATAAGGATTGGAACAGTGTGGATTAAGATGCATGATGGGATAGTTAGGACCTTGACTGATGTTTGGTATGTACCAGAATTAATTAAGAAGAACCTAATTTTTTTGGGTACTCTTGACTCCAATGGTTGTAAGTATACTATTGAAGGTGGAGCTATAAGGGTTTCAAAGGTGCTTTGGTGGTTATGAGGGGATAGTGGAATGGTAATCTACATGTGCTTCAGGGGAGCATGGTTTCAGGTGCAGCTGTGGTATCATCATCCGTTGATTCAAATTATGATATTACTCGCTTATGGCATATGCAGTTAGGCCATATGAGTTAGAGGGGTATGACAGAGTTAAGCAAGAAAGGTTTGTTTGGTGGTCAGAGAATAAGGAAGTTGAATTTATGTGATCATTGTGTATTTGGGAAGCAGTGTAGGGTAAAGTTCAGTTCAACTATTCATAGGACTACGAGTACAGTGGATTACATCTACTCTGATCTTTGTGGCCCATCTTAGGTTGCTTTAAAGGGTAGTTCTCATTATTTGTTAACTTTCATTAATGATTACTCAAGAAAGGTCTGGATATTTACTTTGAAGCATAAGAATGAAGTCTTTCTCAATTTCAAGCAATGAAAAGTTATGATTAAGAAGCAGACAGGAAAGAAGATCAAAAGACTGAGAACTAATACTGGTTTAGAGTTTTGTTCAGGTGAGTTAGACAGATTCTATAAGGATAAAGGGATTATGAGGCATCATATAGTTAGACACATGCCCTAGTAGAATGGTGTGATAGAACAAATGAATAGGATACTCCTTGAGAGAGCTCATTGCATGCTCTATAATGCTAGACTTGGAAATGAATTTTGGGCTGAGGCAATTTCTATAGCTTGCTACTTGGTGAACAGGTCTCCATCGACTGCCATTGAATGTAAGATGCCTGGGGAGGTATGGCTTGGCACTCCTACAAATTATTCTAGGTTGAGGATCTTTGGTTGTCCAGCTTTTGCTCATCTTAATGAATGTAAGCTTGAACCTAAAGCTAAAAAGTGTATTTTATTGGGTTATGGATTTGGTGTGAAAGGGTACATGTTGTGGTGTCCTGATCTTAAGTCACCTAAGTTTATTATTAGCAGAGATGTTATTTTTGATGAGTTTGCTATGCTGAACCCAAGAAAGGAGAATGTTGATGCAGATATGGACTATGGAGTCAGCAAACAAGTGGAGTTTGAGAGTTACACTTCAGGGAAAAGTCAAGAAGGAACTTCCATTCGGCCCATTAAGCAAGAGGAGCATGATCCTAGTGAGGAGGAAGAAGTATAAGAGAAACAACAGTATAGTATCACTACTAGGAGATAAAGGCAAGAGATTAGACCACCTTAGAGGTATAATAGCTATGCAGAGATGGTTTCTTATGCATTGTCTGTGACAAAAAATGTTGAGTGTTAGGAGCCTTTCAATTACCATGAAGCTATCAGAAGCAGTAAGTCTACACAATGGGTAGTTGCTATGAATGAGAATATTGAATCTCTTTATAAGAATCAGACTAGGGAGCTTGTAAAACCATCTATAAAAAAAGAGGATTGTTATCTATAAATGGGTTTACAAGAGGAAAGAAGGAACTCTATGTGTTAAAGATGTAAAGTATAAAACATGCTTGGTTACAAAGGGCTATAGTAAAAAAAAGGTGTGGACTTCAATGAAATATTTTCACCAATTATGAAGCATAGTTCTATATACGTGTTGCTTACCATGGTGGTTATGCTTGACTTAGCTCTAGAGTAGCTTGATGTTAAGAAAACGTTCCTGCATGGTGAGCTTGAGGAGCAGATTTACATGCATCAGCCAGAGGGGTTAGTCATCTCAAGTAAGTTTCTTGAAAAAAGTCTTTGTATGGCTTGAAACAATCTCCTAGACAATGGTGTAAGCGGTTTGATACTTTCATACTTGCACATGACTTTTCTAGAAATCAGTATGATAGTTGTGTTTACTTTAGATAGCTTCCAAATGGTTCTTTGGTATACTTAGTAATATATGTTGATGACATGTTTATTGCTGCCAAGGACATGTCTGAAGTCAACAGGTTGAAGGCTCAACTTAGTGGTGAGTTTGAGATGAAAGGTTTGGGGCCAACAAAGAAGATTTTGGGGATGGAGATTCACAGGGATAGGAAAGCAAGAAAGTTATACTTGTCTCAAAAGAACTACTTTGAGAAACTACTTGAACGTTTTGGAATGTAGGATTATAAACCTATGGATACTCCACTTGCAAGTCATTTTAAAATTTATACAAACTTGTCACCATAGAGTGAGAAAGAGTACATATTTCATGTTTCGTATGCTAGTACAGTTGGGAGCCTCATGTATGGTATGGTTTTCACTCGTCCTAACATTTCACATGATATTAGTGTTGTGAGCAAGTATGTAGAGCATCCAGGGAAAGCAAATTGGTAGGCAGTTAAATGGATACTTCGGTATTTGAGAGGTACTGTAGATGTTAGGCTAATGTTTGATAAAAACAAGTAGTCTTGATGGTTGTGTAGTCGGATTTATAGATTCTGATTATGTAGGTGATCATGACAATAGGAGATCTCTGATAGATTATGTCTTCACTCTTACAAGTTACGCAGTGAGTTAGAAAGCAACATTGCAATCTACAGTTGCTTTGTCTACTATTGAGGCTGAGTATATGGCAGTGATTGAGGCGGTGAAGGAGGCTATTTGGTTGAGAGGCTTACTTGGTGAGGTTAGACCTGGAGCATGGTTTAACTATTGTACATTGTCATAGTCAAAGCGCTATACATCTGACTAAAAATAGATGTATCGTGAGAGGACCAAGCACATTGATGTCAGACATCACTTCATACGTGAGATTGTCTCACAGGGTCACATTGTTGTTAAGAAGATTGGCACAGATGATAATCCAACAGACATGATGACCAAGTCACTTTTATTATTCAAGTTCAAACATTGCTTAGACTTAATTGGAGTATGCAGTATCTAGAGTTACCCTTCAGGGTTGTGTAGAGAAGATAGGAGTAGTCTTTTCTGTACTATGTAGCCTTGGTAGAATTCAAGCCAAGGTGGAGATTTGTTGGGTTAGTGACCCATATTTTGTATCTGATTTGGGGTTCGTATATGACCCATGGAGATTAGGGTTTTAGGGGTTTCTCAATTTTTGATCCACCGCACTGTTCATTGTAATCTCTGTTTTTGATCATAATGAAAGCTCTCTCTCCGTTTTTTCTCGTGGACATAGGCTTCAAGCCGAACCACGTAAATCATCTTGTTCTTACTGTGTGATTGTTGTTTGTGTTATTTTCTCTCTTCTTTGTTGCATACGATCCCAGATTTAGGTTTCCGCACAACAATTTAAGACAAAGAAAAGATTTCATGCAATAACTGTAGAGATATTGTGAATTAAAACAGGTAACGAAGATGAATAAAGGGGATTACTCTTTTATAGATATTCTTAGTTATCAAGTCAAACTCAAACTTGTTTAGGTCTAGACTTGAGAATAAGAAACAAATGAGTCAAAAATCTTATTCAAACAATGAAGCAATAAGTTAATATCTTTCACAATCTTATCTTGGTTTTCCATTTTAATATACTATAAGATCTTCGTTGTTATCCTTACTATACATGCACACTATTCTTAATAACCATCCAGTTGAAGGGTTCCATAGACAAGATCTGCATAATTTCAAACACATTACATTACACATGCTAGCCTATAGGTTTAGGCTTCGAATTTAAGGATGTAAAACTCATTGGGTCTACTTGAAACTAAATGGCCCTAGAATAAAGAAACTAGCTTAATTTTTTGTTGTTCTATTTGACTTGCAAAGTCGACTTGCAAACTTGTTAGACTGGCCAAGTTGCTTCACTAGTTGATAACACTTCGAGACATATGGATTAAATTCAAAATGCACTTTTGAATCAAGTTTCATGTTTTTAATTAACCACTGTTCCAAGCATAATCAACTTAAATGCAACAAAAAGTTACTCTTTCCTAACTTAGCTTAGCCTAGGCTCAACTTGTCATATTCAAAGGCCCTTATATTCTTCAAACTTTCTCTTATTAAGAGAGGGCTTATATTTAAAGTAAAACATATTTCCTCTTTGGTTGTCTTTTCCTGTTTGTTCTTATTCTAATAAGTGTAATATAAATATCTATATCTACATATGTTATATACATAAATAAAACCCTCAGCTCATCTGATGCAGGGGACAACGTAGGTGATGAATCTCACCAACAAATTGGGACAATCTTCCATGAACCTGTTGATTTTCGAAGCTGAAAATACCAGGAATAGAGACTTGTTAATTTTCCCTAAAGGAAAATACCAAGAATTAAATAGAGAATAAATCTCAATGAATAAATTTTATTCAATAAATCAATC
>JAOXJP010087678.1:0-28765 GCA_025762735.1 Platanus orientalis | reverse complement strand
GGCCACAAGAGAGAGACAACACCTCTCTTCTTCTCCTTTAGAAGCTTGGAAGCTTGAATGAAAGTGTAGAGAGAGTGGAAGCTTGAAGGAAGGTTTCTATTTTCAACATTTTGAAAACAGATTCTCTTGTTGACATATTTTCCTTTAAAAGTTTTCTTGAATTTGGTATTTTTGGGATTTAATGTCATTCATCCTCTTTCTATAATCACATTTCATGTGTCCTTCTAAACCACAATAGTAGAATGAAAAGCTTGGTCTTCTAGGGACATATGATTGTGATTGTTTGCTCATAGGTGGTTGAGCATGAGAGGATGATTGAGTTATTCTAGGATCATTAGATTGAAAATGTTTCTTCCTAAAAGATAGAGCCTAAAAAAGTAAAAGAGGTTTGAAATGATCCAGATTAGATCAATGCCATGCAAGAAAAGCTCAACCAATTCAAGAGAAATGATGAATGACTCCTAACTGAGAGACCCTCTATCAAGAATGTCATTAGAAAAAAATAAAAATTTAGAAACAAGGTTAGACTTGTAGCAAATGGGTATGCCCAAATAGAAAGACCAGACCTTGAGGAGTCATTTGCTCATATGGCTAGGCTAGAGTCTATTCAAGCTATTTTTTAGGCTTGTATTTCACTATATTTCCTAAGGGAGTCCCCTAGTGGTTTATTGTAGCCTCAAGAGCTAGATGATGTACTTAAATTTTCTTATTAATAGATTTTATCTTGCCCAATTTCTCCTTTCTTATTTGGCTTATGGTTTGTTTATTTCATATCTTGTTAATTATTGCCAAAAGTAGGGAGAAATAGTTCAAATCTACTGATTGAGTGGTTATGAGTTGTGAAAGTGAGGGAGAGTCACTTGTCACATATAGGGGAAGCTAACCCATAAGAGAACCATTGGGGAAAGAGTGCACTCAAATATGGGGAGCAACCACTAACCAAAGAACACAAAATTGACAATTTATATAAAATTTGTTAAACTTAAAGCACCTCTTGTATCTCATGAAATTGTTATTTATATTGCTCATAACTTGTTCAATTGGCACGAGGAAGGTGTTTGTTTTGTGATTGTATTTGTAGGGTTTTTGACTCAAAGCACAATGCATGAAGACTAGTATGTTGGATTTATGTAGTGCTTCTTATGACCTCTCTTTTTATGACAAAAGAAAGGGAGAAGTAGACCATGAAAATATGGGGAGAGATTCCTAGCTTATGGGGGAGTAAGCTTAGGAGTATTGGTTCTTAGAGTGCTATGTATATGAAAACATATAGGCAGAGGGAGTCTTATGACTAAGGTCAAACTATGGGGAGTACACACTTAGTGGGAATGTAAATACTAAAACTTGGCACACACCTTACTTCATACTGTATGCTTATCATTATTATCCATGCTTATCATTATTTCCTTGGATCACATCTACATTTATTATTATCTATGCTCTTGACTAGCCCCTTAATCCTTTTATGACAAAAAGGGGAAGAACAATGATAGTAACGCCGAACCCCGAAAGCTTAAAGTATGGCATGACATTAAAGCTACTAAGGATAGACCCATGTTGTTACTAGACTTGGTAACAAAAAATTTCATCCTCCCACTCACACACCTATTAGGAGCAAGGGTCAATCCCTACCGTGCACCTTTCATTTTCCTCCCCAAAGGCCCTATCCGGTCAAAGGATCCCTTAGGTCCTATATCAAAAAGATAACTTAGAGACCCATATAGTCTATTGCCACACATGAAGTTGGCTCCCCAGTTACTCCAGAACTCTAGCTTTGACTAGTAAGGGAAATAGAAAAATTCTTATAAGGCTAAGGAAGTGCTAACTCAATAGTTTGAATGCTTAGTCTTCAATTCTAAGAATAAAGATGATACAAAGGGGTTAGGCAAAAGGCCCACCAAATTGAAAGTTTCCTCCCATGCAATAACGGCACACGGGATTGACCTACTAGAAGACGGTCCCTTTGAATGTTTATTTACGAAGACCTAATTTCCGTCTTCTGAAGATTTTATTATGGGGTCGTTGATGCCCACTCCTCTAGAACTTGAAGATGGAGGCTAAGCAATAGTAGACGACCTGATCGAAGTGAACCTAGGAACGGAAGAAAACTTTCATCCACTTTCATCAGTGGGCACCTTTCCTTAGAAGAACAGACACAGTAACTTAAGTTTCTGAGACAGAACTGAGACGTGTTCACTTGGAATTATTCTAAAATGCTAGGGCTAGACCCCAACATGGCCGTTCATCGCCTTGCCATCGATTTATCTCAGCGGCCCATTAAGCAACATTCTCGCAAAGCTAGACATGATATTGCTAACAAAATAGAGGGAGAAGTGGAAAAGCTGCTTAAAGCCAGGTTCATTCACAAGTTGCAATATCTGAAATGACTCACCAATATTGTACCTATATAGAAAAAGAATGGTCAGATCAGTGTGTGTATCTACTACAGGGACCTTCATAGCGCATGTTTGAAAGATGACTTCCATTACCACTCACAAAGTTGTTGGTAGATGCTCCCACGGGGTATCTCTCTCTTTTATGGATGGTTATTCGGGATACAATCAGATTCAAATTGCTCTACAAGATGAAGAGGCTACCGCATTTTGTACGCCGATTGGAATATTATGTTACAGGGTCATGCCCTGTGGCCTAAGAAATGCTGGTGCTACTTACTAGAGGGCAATAACCTATATATTTGAGGACCTGCTACATGATGTGATTGAATGATGTATCGATGATTTGGTCGTGATGACAAAACTTAGATAACACCACATTACCGACCTAGACTGGGTCTTTCAATAGCTTCGTCATTATAAGCTGAAAATAAACCCTCTCAAATGTGCTTTTGGTGTGTCTTTAAGGCAATTTCTCTGATTTTTTGTTCAACATAGGGGTATCGAAATAGATCCTAAGAAAATTATAGCCATTATTAAAATGCCAACACCAGAGAATATCTCTGACCTCAAGAGATTATAGGGGAGACTTACATACATTCGTAGGTTCATTTCAAATCTTTCAGGATGTTACTAGCCCTTTACACGATTGATGAAAAAGGGAGTTCCTTTTGTGTGGGACCAAGCCTATCAAAATGCTTTTGACAGTATAAAACAATACTTGCTAAATCTGTCGATACTCATAAGCCTGACTCTGGGTAAGCCATTACTACTATATTTGGCAACTATGGAATCAGCTCTTGGAGCATTGCTGGCCCAACACAATGAAGAAAGCAAGGAGCATGCCATATATTACCTTAGTAGGACGATGGTTGGCACTGAGCTAAATTACTCTCCCATCGAGAATATCTATTTAGCTCTGATCTTTGCACTACAAAAGCTAAGACATTACCTGCTTACCATGAAGATACACCTTATATAAAGGCTGACCTGTTGAAGTACATAATGAGTCATCCCTCAGTGCAAGGGCATATCGCTAAGTGGACTATTCTTCTCTTAGAATTTGATATTCATTATTATATTCCATAGCACACAAAGGTAAAGCGTTAGCAGATTTCCTAGCTGTGCACCCAGGACCAGATGATTCAACTCTTCAAATGGAATTGCTCGACAAGAACATCATGTACGTTCAGATAAAGAAAGACTATGAAATGTTCTTCGATGGAGCATCCCGGGGCCTTACTGCTCCAAGAGATAATACAGATAAGTCCTCAAGGATTGGCATTGTTTTTGTCACCCCAGATACTGGCATCATTATACACTCCCTCACATTGATGGAGGGACACTCAAATAATGAAACCGAATATGAAGCTTTGATAGTAGGACTTAAGCTAGCTTTGGAAATCCCTATAGATGACCTCATAGTTTATGTAGATTTAGAGCTCATCATCCGTTAGATGAATGGTCTTTACTACATAAAAAAGACAAGACTAACACTTTATTTTCAAATGGCTAAAGACTTCGCCAAGTTGTGTAGGCGCCTACAGATACAACATGCTAGAAGGGACAATAACGGGCAAGCGGATGCACTTATTAGCTTGGCAACATCTCTCACAAACCCAAGGGACAACTATCTTGTCATCAATATTAGACAAAGAAGGGTTGTCTCCCCATTGTCCCTAACCATTGAGGATGATGTCCTCCTCGCTTGCAACACTAATTTGCAAGAGCATGATGCATAAGGTATGGATGACAAATCAGAATTGGGAGAAGAGGATTTGTGTGAGCCCTTAATTCAACATCTTATGGATAGAAGAGAACCAACTAACCCTATCAAGCATGCTAAAATGCAACAACGTGCTCCTTGATTTACCTTATAGGGCAATCAATTATACAAATGGTCACTGGATATCATATTATTGCATTACCTATCAACCAATGAGACAAGCAATGTAATGAATGAAGTGCAAGCCAACATGTGTGGCAGACAATAAAGCGACCCCAAGCTACAACTCTAGTTAAAAAGACTTGACTACTATTGGTCAATAATGGTGGTTGATTACATTGAGTACGTGTTTGCCAACGACATAGTGATTATGGCTATGTGTCTGCCAAACTGCTACACACTACCTCTTGTTCCTGACCATTTTCCAAGTGGGGAATGGATAAAGTGGGGCCCATTACTCCAACCTCTACCAAAGGGCACCACTACATTTTTGTTGCAACAGATTACTTCTCCAAATGGGCAAAAGCTATCGCCTTGCTAGAGATCAAAGCTTCTGACATAGTTTGGTTCGTCAAGGTCCACCTCATATACAGGTTTGGTGTTCCCAATTGTATAATTATAGACAATGGGCAGCAGTTTGTCAGTTCACACATGTACCAACTCATAGTGAAATACAATATTGATCTAGAGCATTTTTCATGATATTATCCTCAAGCTAATGGTTTGGTAGAAGCCTTCAACAAGACTCTGTAAAATCACTAAGAAAATGGTCTCTAGACATAAAAAAGGACTGACACGAGTGCTTATCAGAAGCACTCTGGGCATATCGTACTACCTTTCATACACCAACATAGGCAACCCCCTACTCCATTGTGTTCAAAGCAGAGGCCGCTCTACCAGTTAGAATACAAGTCCTATCGCTAAGGGTTGCAATACAAGATGGTTTAATGGACACAGAGGCTGCCAATATTCACCTGTTAGAACTTAAAATCCTTGACAAATCCAAGCTCGTTGCACAACAACATTTAGAATTATATCAAGCCCACATGGCAAAGGCCTACAACAAGAAAGTTAAACTTCTCTCCCTAATCAAGGATGAGCTCGTCCTTCTTGCGCAATCACCACTTGATCACACTAGAAGAGAAGAAGGTAAATTTATCTCTAAATAGGATGGTCCATATGCCATTGAAAAAGCCTATCCTAATGGTGCATATATCCTCTGTAATGTAGAGGGAAAGCAAATCCTCCACACTACCAATGCCAGATTCTTAAAGAAACCACATCGATTTGATGCTGTCTTATACAGGTATATAAGTAGTATGGGTTCTTCTGACCTAGATACAACCACATTTAAAAAGAATCATCATTGTCGATCTCATTAAAAACCAATAACAATAATGGGATGCAAAAATTAGGCAACCCCTAATCTTAGGTTAAGGGATCCTAAGGGCAAAAAAGGGACATATATACCACATAAAGCTCGATGGAAAGGGCATTGTGAAAACCCGTATAGGCACCACGAGTAAGAAAATCCACTCATAGTAAGATCAAATTCTCACTGATCCCATTGAAAACCAGTAATGGCAATGAGATGCAAAAACTAAGTGAACCCCAGACCTAGTGGGAAACCATTAGGGGCAAAAAAGAGATAAAATACCCAAAATTCCATAACTAAACTACGACCGAGCTTGATCCTACTCCAAGGTATGTAGGCAATCTATCATAACAAGACAGACACAACCCCATCATCATTCACACCATAATCTCTCCTTGAGAACTATATCATTCCATTTTATAACTACATGATATATTTCTCAAAGGGGGGGAGGGGAGACTTACACATGAAATTTGGAGAGACACAAAATCTGGACGAAAAATTAAATTTTTATTAAAAGAATAAAATGATGATATAATAAAGAAAATACAACGAAGGGCACTCTGCCCTATCACTACACTACAATTTCAGTCTCTCACCACATCATGGCTACTAAAGCTTAGGAGTTTGGCACACAATGTAGGCAACACTTCCGTATTTACCTCTAGGGCATCATTCACTACATTGACACCTGACTAGGTCCACCATTTTGATCTCCTCTTCTTGAAGGTGCAAAAGAACATCGTGGTCCATATCTTTTAGCACCTCGATGTCCCTCATCTCACATAGTTTAGACAGAGCATTAAGGAGACACATTACTATGCCCCTGAACTCAAAATTGTAAACACAAGCTTCGATGCAAGCCAACATGTCCAAAATCTCTTGCCAGATGAAAGAGACATCTGCTTCTTTAGTGGACACGCCAACCAAGCACCTGATAAGCACATCCTGCTCCCAACAAGCCTCATTGACTCACGCCTCCACTTTGTTAGTGGTAGGCATCCTCACCACATCTACAAAATCAACATTATTAGGTCATGGAAACCAAGATGACCAGTCACTGAAACAAACAAGGGACTTAATACATACCACAATCGAATAGAGACTCAGGATGCTCCCCCTTGGTCGGGGAAGGTTTGCCCCGTCTTGTTCGCGACCTCGAGGATTCTCTAGCTTCGGAAATACTGGCAAACATCCTCTTAGGACACATTTCTCTGACACAAAAATGAAGGGTATTTTCAAGATCCAAAGGAATGAGAAGGGTGGTGGGCATAACCCTCTTATTTATAAATATGAATGACTACAATCCTTTAGAAATGGTGTCTTGAAAAGAGAACAAAAGCTATGATCCTATTTTGTTACAATGGTCCAAATTCAACCAACTTCATTTAAGTACCTCTCATAAGGCAATGATTTGGTATCGTCATCAGAAGAATGTCGCTCATGTCACTTTAGGGATATACCATCGCAACGTCCACTATAAGGGAAGGATATCTCACTTACGTGAAAAAGGAGCACACATGAACATGGCTTTCAATTCTCATAATGCTAATGCTAATTCACATCCGATTCTTATAAAGTCAACTATATTTGGCTCTCATAATGTCAAAGATTAATTGGATTCGGCTCTTATATAGCCAATTGGGTTTGACTCTCATAATTACATGTGACTCTCATAATGTTAATTACATGTGACTCTTATAATGTCCACCACATTTTTATTTGACTCCCAGAATGTCAAATACACGTGACCCACATAATGTCCACCACATTTGACTCTCACAACATCAATCATGTTTGACCGTTATAATGTCGATCACATACAACTCTTATAATGTTGACCATATTCGACTCTTATAATGTCAATCATATGCAACTTTAACAACATCGACTACATTTGACTCTTATAATATCAATCACACTTGACTTTTATAAAGTGAATCTTATTTGACTCTCATAATGTTGAGTAAAGAAAATGATTCAAAAAAAAAAGAAAAGAAGAGGAAAATGACAAGGAGAAGACAAGATAATAAATGATAAAGCTTTATC
Source organism: Platanus orientalis (assembly GCA_025762735.1). Lineage (NCBI taxonomy): Eukaryota > Viridiplantae > Streptophyta > Magnoliopsida > Proteales > Platanaceae > Platanus > Platanus orientalis. The sequence goes on along the minus strand of JAOXJP010087678.1, from coordinate 21,222 downwards.
TTTTCTTTCATTGATAAAAGGGGTTTTACATCATTCTAAGGGTATATCACTTTGAAAAAGTAGAAAGGAGACATTTTCAAAGATCCTCTTCCGCGGTCAGGGAGGATCGAACTTGGTCATCTCGCTTGGCAAATTCTTCATGAAGATGATCAATGGTAGAAAAAGTTGTGGCAATCCTTGATTCAAGAGTGCTTCTTTCTATTGCTTTCGCCTCCCGAGTCGCTGTGAGAGTTGCGATTCGAGCTTGTACCCTAAATAGTTCCTCTTAGGCATTAGCTAAGTCATTATCAATATTTGTCATCAAGTTGCAAACTCGATCTAGCTCCTCTATCAAGGTTTTTCTTTTAGCCTCTGCAGCGCATAGATTAGCCTGAGTCTTAGCAATGTTTTTGATATTAGCAAGCTTTGATGCCATCGTTGATTGTCTGACCAAAGATGCAAAATACATCTCTACACCCTGATGAAACCCATCATTGCGAATATGGATTTCTACATCTTCAACAAGGGCCATCAACACTTCGTTTGGTATACTTACGAGATTAGGCGATGAGGATGTTAAGGTTGTCATTAATTTGAGCATCCCTTGGTGGATCACATGTGCTGGGACAATCTTGGAAGGGCACCTAATGGCACTATTGGCACTCACAATCTCGTCTGGATAAGAAAAAAGGAAGTGTCAGCAATGCTACACATAAATACATTTTATAGCAAGGTGAAAAGCTTGCCATAACCCATGGGAGGAATTTCTATGAGTTCTTGTCTCACAGGGAGTCTCTCCTTAGTAGCTGGATTGATAACATAAGAAGAATTTAGCACATGAGGATACATAAAGATGAATAACATGGATAACATAAAAGAGGTGGCAATGTGTACCTTTCCCAGAAGATATTTCATGTTAGGGATGGTCTTCACCTATTAACTCCACCATAATGGGATTGATAGTTAGCTCGGGAGGAGCTATGTTGACTATTACCTCCTCTCGGATCAGGCTTTCTTCCTAAGCTACCTTTGCAATTGATTCTCTATCAACTATATTGCTTTCCTCTTCGATAGGGGGAACAAACAACATAATAAGGGTATCATCAGTTGCAGGCTCGCTAATTTCATCAATGGTTCTGTCCTGGGATTTATTAATCTCAGGAAGGTTGTTCACCCTAGACATCTCTACATCAATAGAATCAGAAGGTTCACTCCCAATAGGAATATCCTCAGCAGTATCTTTCGCCATTTTATCACCCACTTCAATGGTGGTCGCAAGTGATTCATCAAGATTCTCGCTAATGTTTTCCAACTCATCGGCCAATGGGTTGCCCTCCCCAGAACCATCAGTCCACCATTGGTCGTCCTTTTTAGAATCTTCATAATCTACTAGTTCCTCCATTTTGGACATAACCACGTCTTGTAAGTTTTCGGTAGGGACTTGAAGGCCTATGAGTGGCTCAGAGTCTTGAGAGGAATTTAGGTTGTTAAAATTCATGCCCAACACCAACTCAACTATATTCCACTATTCCTCAAGAGTGACAATAGGGTAGGTCTTATTTGATCATTCGATTGCTAAATCTATCTCTCTTGATGGTGGGACATTGTGCTCATCTGTGATGGTCCTCTCAAGGCTGGTTCTCTCAAGGTTTAGTCTTTGCACCTCAGGGGTTGTTGGCTCTACTGTATCTCTTATGTGGACCGGTTCGCAAATAATTATAAGAATAAAAGAGTTTGAAATGATAAATGATAAAATAAGAATTATTAATAAATACACAAGTATACTTGGACATGCTTGCCATAAGGTGTTAGTGAGGGAGGATTCCATGGCTCATGCTCCGGGAACGAACTAAAGGATCCCCCAACCTCTAGAACACTCAAAGATGTCCCCTCTTTAGTGACGCATGAGGGATCATCATCCTCAATGACACTTTTCCCCTTGAAAGGAACATAAGGCTCTTGTCTTGTCATCTCATGAGATACGACTAAGGCTTGTTAAACTTGAGTCACCACCTCTTCATCATTGCTTGGCTCATCGCTGAAATGAGTAGGCTAGTCAGTTGCAAGAGAGCATTCAACCACAAAATGGAACACTTCATCTTCTCCCAAGTGTTTTTCTACAATCCCATGTGTAGACTCGGATGTTACAAAGGGTAGATTCCTTCTTGTAGTTTTCAAATCCTTCTTGATATTATCTATAAAACTAGGAAAAGAGTCATGAGTCACCAAGGAAATGTCTTGGCCAATGGGGATATATGCTTGAAGTTTGCGTCTGATGCTAGTCACCTTTTGGAAGACATAATCTAGGAAGTGACTTTCCAAATCATACCCATTCATAGTAATGATGGGTTTGTGCATAGTTCCCCTATGATGCCATAAGGCCTCGAGCTCTCTCCTGATTACACTACAAACATAGTACAATTGGTGATAGGAGGCGTACCATTGGATGCCTGATGGTTTTCATGGCCTTTTGGGCCCTTTGGATCTGATAGGAACAGTACTCGACCTGTCGGACCCTCTGGTTTAGGTCTTTTATCATCAAAAGGGTGGGAGGGATGGTTAAAAGGTTGTACCAGGCCTTGTTCTTGCATCACTAGCAATATGTTAGCTAGTTGTCTTTGCTCCTTAAGGGTCTTGTCCCCCGACACGAATTCTTTAACATAGGGAATCTCGTGTTGTCCCACTCCTTCCACCGTGTGCTGGGGCTCCTCAAGTGGACAACCTCCAATGTCTTCGAAATTATCTTCATGAATATGATGCATCCGTTCAGGCTCCCTTGCTCTGTCAAGAGATGGGATGCATTGGAGTTTCCTTCTATGCGACTTACTCCTTACACCTCTTTTCCTCTTCGTCTTATTTGGCTCTTCTCCTTTGGTGGCTGAAGGAGACAGCCGAATTGACTCAGTATCCTCTTGGTGACCCCATGGTTGTATATTGGATCGTTTAGGCCATTGGATAGTCAATGTCTTCTTAGCTAGTGTCTTATTTCGAGACTTGTCGGCCATTATTACGGTACCTTGGACATCATAAAAAATAACTCAGGAATTGTCCCTGTTTTCATTATATCTCAAGACTGAAAAGAATGAGTTATACCACCATTTAGCATAACTGTAATTGAATTGGAGGTTATCTTGTTTGGCCATTTCTTCAGGGATGATCGCACGACTACATGTGTCTGATCTCACAAAATATAAGTATACCTCCTGAATTATCTCCAAACTGGTTGTCTTACCCACTGTTTTCACACGAGTAGGAAGAGAGACAAGCCCTTGGAAGCACAAAAATTGGTGAGCAAATCTATGAGGGTTGTAGGCCTTAATATGAAATGTTTGTCCCTTCTCCATGTTACCTCACCGCTCCGAAGAGAGCAAAAATATGCCCAAGCCTCCCCTTCTAACGACCCGTCATCTATTAGGGTCTACTTCCCAAATAAGTGGTTTGGGATGAGAATGATCTTTTGAGTAAAAATAAATAAAGCAACAGGGTGCAACACCATCTCTGCTCATTGATTTTTCAAAGTGTTGATATATGCAATTCTACAGAAACCTACCAATCCGACCTTCCTAGATACCTGCCCACACAATGTCTCATAAGCCGCTATATAAGCAGCAAAGACTAGGGACTGCTAGGTTTATGTGAATTCCATCAGCAAGGTTAGCAGCAGTGGTGAATACTCTAGGGCGTATACGCTCACCCACGCTACTCGGGAAAGCTCACCCACTTAAAAAAGTTGCATAAACTCTAGCTAAGAATGCGGGCCTATCAAGATCAACACTTCGTCGAATATTATTTTTGGTCCATGACAAAGGTTTACCTATAGCAGTCATACCCAAAAGACCCAAGCAAATGCGGCCAAGCTAGCTGCCATAGAAAATGCTTATAACATCAAACTCAAAGAATATCTGGAATAACCTTTGACATGTAGTTGAAAGCATCTTGAAGTGCTTATTGAAAGGAATGCATTCCTCCATTAGCCTTTCCTCAAAGGGCAGATGGCTTACACCAATAAACTTCTATAATGAGATGCCCAGCTCACCATACTGGCATAGGAAAGTGTTGGTGTCCAAGAACCATCTGAAAATCGCTTATGCTACCATCGTGTGGTGTTTATCAAAGTTATCGATCGAACCATATAGCGCCTCAGCCATCCCAACGGCATCTATCTTCGCTCGGTAGTTGTCAAAACAATGTTCGGTGAGGGCTTCCCATCTACTACCCCCACTTGAAAAAGATCCCTTATGGAGCCATCCGACCCATTTTGCTTCCCCCAAGTGAATCTTCTGAATCAAACTTCTGAGATCGCTGGTGGTGGAGGCTTTGAGAGTTTCCCTTTCTTTAATAAAGGGAAGTAGTGTTTCATGGACTGAATTGTCCCAATGATCCCAATCATCTAGGCCACACCAGCCCTTACAGATAGTTCTAATATAGTCAGGAGGGCTCAGCACATAGTTAGTTATCGAGTCGACAAATTCTGGATCAAAAAGGCTTCGGCTGTGAGCCCATTCGTGAGTTTGATGAATTGGAGATAAAAAGCTTTCACAGCACTCATGGTCATACAAAATCCGTCTCCTGGTAGCCATTACTCTGCAAAGAAAAGAAAGCTAAAATCATTAAGCAAAGTATGTACATTTCAATAACTTACAAATTTTTACATGAATGAGCACTTTTCATGCGAGAATGTGACTTATGGTTTCACATTCACGCACACTTTTGTAACAATGAAATTATGTAGCATTACGCCTAATTGTGGGTGAATGACAAAAGATTTACCCATTCATGCCTAACATCTTGACTGGCAAGGAGTGTGCAAATAAGAGGTGCCTCAACCCATGAATGAACATGGAGAGAGCCTTTTGCAACCATTCAAGCTAGCTCTAAGGAGGCGAATGGTTACTGGAAACCCAATCCTCTCCGGAGATGAATGAAATTCCCAGATGTACCTTAAAGGTTAATAATGATCAAAACTAAGCAAAAAAATTTCACAGTTTTTCCCAAAATGGTCATATCCTCGAGGCTAGGCTACTTATCTAAATGAAATCAACATTCATAGGCCTAAAACTCACCTAGAATCAAAAAAGGGGTTTCTGGTTCAAGAAAGAAAAGAGTATTGCATAGAGGGATTTTGGGTTCAAGAAAGAAAAGGGTATCGGATAGAGGGGTTTTCCATAGTCCAAGACACACAAGAATGGTGTTGGTATGACCACAAAAGTAAAAGAAGATACTAGATGGTTTGAAATTGACGATTGAATGCAAAAACCATAAGGGTTCAAAGCTTGAAGCTCTTGGTAATGGCGAATTCTCTAAAAATAAACCAAGGAAGTAGAGGGTTAGGTCTTTATACCCACAGACTATCCTCATCCAACCACAGGGAATTTAAAAAAAACCCACCTATTTGAGAGGGTGAGATGGTCCTTTCATTCACTAGCTATGGGAGGAAGGTAATCGAAGAGACGTGCACCGTCAGTTATCATTATTCCTCGAATAACGTATTTTGAACCGTGAATGAGAAACACAAACTTCATTTGCCCATAAATCATGGAGTGAATGAGGTGTTTAATCTTCATTCACCAACATTTGGATGGCGAATGATAAAAATAATTTTCATTCACTACCACAATGATTAAAAGCTATTCAAAGTCAGCAATGAACAGAGTGACCGAGAGTTTTGCTTGATCTTGGCAATGCATCTGACTTCCAAGGTACCAAAATCTGGTTTATCTTCACGGCTTTGCCCCCACAAAAATAATCAGACTTAATAAGCATGGATTCTGTTAAAGTATGATCCTCATGATATTTGAAGATAACCATCGTCACTTAGCCTAAAAATCTATAAGTACTGACACCCTTTTGGATGAAGTATGCAAATTGTGGAGTATCTAATTGAAATAAAGGCACAAAGAACATAAAGACAAAAGGAAATATAATTCATTGATGAGAGGTTCAAAAGATTACATATTTATCGATAAACCTAGAAGAAAAAGTAGACATGCTAAAATCGATAGAGAAAAATCAAAAGAAAGCTTTGAGCTTATCACGGAGTTCTTAAGAGAGGGGAGCTTGTTGATGAAGGACGGTCTTGGCATCTGCCAGCTTAGCCACCTATTTAGGGTGTGCTTCATCATTAGAATTTTCCCATCTCGAAGCCAAAATAGTTCTAACCCGAGCAATCAGATTCTCCTTGCTTTCAATAGTACATTCATTATCCTCCAAAATGGCTTCATAAGTAGCTATGCAATCTGCAATGCACGTGTACTCCATTTTGACATAATCAAAATTCTTTACCAGTACTACAAGTTCTGCATCTGCAAAACTCTTCAAACGAGTCGTTTCAGTGTGGCCTTGCTTCAGACTAACTATCTTTGCTTCAAACCCTACTATGAGTGCTTCGAGGTTAGGAGTAGGATGAGAGAGTTTTAGAGTCTCTTCAGCCTATGCTATGGAAGCTGATGAATCTAGGAGTGACTCCATAGTTTGCCTAATTCCTACATTCTTATAGTACATCTTTGCATCATTCAGACAAGAAAGGGCTCTATCTTGGGTACGAGATATTGCCAGTTCTTTAGGCTCCATAATTGTGAGGCATCGCAAAAGATGAGCATGATTATCGAATGCTTGTTTCGCACTCTCATGAAAATATGCTAACTCACGCTCGTTGTAGTCTTCTGATAGTAAAACTTCTTCATCCTTGAAGGAAAGATTTTCACAAATGAAAAAGCACACTTAAAATTCAAAATAACTTATTGTTTTTATCAAAGACAAGTATTTGTTGTTAGGTCAGGCTCTGACAAGGATTCGGGCTCTGCTGACGAATCAGGATATGGTATCGGAGGGTTATCCTTAGAACTTGATGAGTCAATTATGAGGAGATTGTCTTTAGAATTTAATGAGTTAATTATTGGGAGAGTGTCCCCGAAGTCTGATGAGTCAATAATTATAGGCACTGGATCATGATAACATTTTTGTCTTATGGTAGGACTCGGTCTTGGGTTAGTCTAGGACCAAAGTCTCATATGCCCAGGAGGGACACCATTAGGAGCAGATGATTCATCCTTTTTCATGCTAGAAGAATTTATTTTGGGTGCTATTGTTTAAAAGAAACATTTTTTTGCGATAAGCAATAAGATTCACAAATGATGTACAAACTGGGAGAATGGGCATCAGTTATTCGCATTCGCACACACTAGTCTATGCAACAAAGTCCATGAATCTCAACTCATGAAGGAACGCAAGGAGATCCATTCTCAGCCCACTCAAGCAAATATTCACAGTATAAACCTAGAAACTACGAATAAGTTACAGGAGATGTAATCATCCCTAAAAAAGATGAGTGGAAGCCTGAACAAAAGAGAAGAAGTATTTATACTCAAAATTTGAAATCTTTTCTGAGCTTCCCTCAAAATTCTACTAAAAATCATCCTCATCCATACAAAAAATATAAGAGAGAAAACAGATGCTTCTTGCATTCACCATTCTTTATACAATCAAAAGAGAGATGGAAAAGAATAGGGAGCTCACTTCTGCAAAGATTGATGTCCCAACAAGGATTTGCTGTAGAAAATTAGCTAAAGAAGAAGAAAGGAGGCTAATATACTCATGGAGGATATATTTGTCAAAATTTAGGGAATTTGAAAAGTCCTAGGAACTAATAAAGGAAGACTACCAACAGAAGTAACTGAATCCCGTTATTTTCACCTAAAAAAAAAACACCGTTTCCTTGTTACACTTGCAATGCATTATCTAAGGGGGCAACTATAGAATCTAAAAAGTGTGCATAAATGGAAAAATAATATTACATTCACCACACTTTGGGTTAGGTGAATGAATAGCTACAACCTCATTCGCCTAAACTCAAAGGGTTTCAGATACCTACTTTCACAACCAAAAGTGTACGCGAATGCACTGTTCACATTCGCACACTATAGAAACCAAAAACTTAAATTCAACTCTATCTTCTCCCAAGGTGGTTATTTTGGATGGCATAACTCTTATGACTTTCCTAACTACCCAGGAGATGGAAGAGGGTGGATTCTCACATAGAAGAATCACCTATATCTTTAGGATAAGGATTGAAGAATCCCACTACAACAAAGAAGCCATGAAAAGGGATAGAGCTATTCCTCAACAAGGACTCTTCTCTAACTCTTTTTGGCATCTATAAATACTTCAAAGATTAGCACGAAAAAGGAGAAGAAAGGTCTAAGAAGTTGGAGAAGCTTTGAGAGTTTTAAAGATCCATCATAAGCACATTAAAAAACCAAGCAAGTTGCATCCATCCCTTGAAGGTTCATAAATTTACCTCTCTTCCAAAAGAGGAAGAAGCAAGTCCATTACACCTATGCAATCTCTCCAAGGAAGAAACAATAGGAAGCTTAATGGTGAATCAGGCCATGGCTAGATAAATTTGCTAGTGTATAAACAGTGTAACCATATATCTATACAAAAAATAAAGGAATATTATCTTTTCTTTCATCTCTTCTTCTTCTTCACATTCATGCAACTTTGTTTTACAATACAAGCCAAGAAACTTAAAGTTAATCAGAGGTTGGCTGTATTAGGTGGTTGTAATTAACAAGTCCATTAAACTTAAAGTATTAGTCCCCCTCATAAAATAATAAACTAGCCTCTAAAATGGCTAGGTGATTTGTTAAATGAATTCCGCCTTATACATGGCTCAAAATTTGGTGTTACACTTATCCCAAACCAATGTGAAATTTTGGTCCCAAGTAATCCTAGAAGGGGGTGAATAGGATTTTTTAAGCTCACTTTAGATTTACTTAGACTTGTCTTTTAATATGTAGCAGAATAACACACAAGTAAATCTAATGTCTATGAATTTATCATAGGCCATTATTCTCTGTCATACACTATAGTGTTACCTATAACAGGGCGGGAGATAAGTTGATAAATTCTCTAAGGTTGCTTGATTGATTCTTTTACTTTGACCTTAGATATCTTCAATGAATGTGTTGATTTATTTTTGTAAATAAGATAAACATAAAAACACAAGATAAGAAAGATGCAAACAACACAAAGACAAAGATTTATAATGGTTTAACACTCCGTCTTACGTCCACTGTCAAACTACTCTCTCTTAGAGCTTGGTTGATTTTTTTATTAATAATTTAATACTATTACAAAAGTAAATTAACAAACTTACTCAACTACCTTGGTGTCTCTGACGAAGGAAGGTACCATACCTGGTGTCTCCAACAAGTGCTCTATTCCAGTGTCTCTGATGGACCTTTTTTTTATGTTTTTGGTGGAAGATCAATTGTAGTAGAGTAGATAGTGTGTAGTTCTCAAGCCTCTTGATAGGCTAGTATTACTATTTAGTTCAGCTATAAGAGCTTCTTAAACAAGAATATGAATAGAAATAAGATTGCTCTCAATTACACTCAAAGTAAGAATCTATTCCTCTTCAACACAACTTAGTAATATGGATTTACCAATATGAACACTCCTAAGTTATATCAGTACCTCCTACATATGTATATGGCAATATCATAGCAAAGAGTAAACTTCTTTAAGCTTTAAACACCCCTAGGAATTCTTTAATCCCTTTAATATTTATCTCTCTTCAATCTTATTGATTAATGGGGATTAGGCTCTCTATTTATAGAGGAAAAACCAAGGTTTTTCAAGCCCCAATGGCTTTATTAGAGTTATACAAAGACTAGCCATTATTATAATTGGAATTAGGAAAATTTACAAATGTGGGAATATTCAAGTGCTTGGATTACCTATTCAAGCACTCGAACCAGGTCATTGGAGCACTTGGATATCCTTATTCGAGTGTTCAAAAGGAAAACCAATTTTTGGTTGGTTTTCCTTGAGCATATTCGAGCACTCTAATAAGTCCTTCGAGCGCTCGAACCCCTACCAGTTTTAATACTTAAAACTTTTGGGATTTTTGTAATCGATTAGTACTTGGTACTTGGTTCAAAGTCATTCCTAGGGTCATGATATGTTCCTTTACGTCTTTTTAGGTCTTACCATAGTCTAATTGAGGCATTTTGAGCACTGCTTGATTTTAGACAAGTCCAACTTATCCGTTTACCTATTTAGTACTGAGTGCATGTTAACTTAGCCTCTTCAGTTCTTGATCTAGTGTTACTTGTTAGAGTTGTTTGTGTTTGGCCCTTGATTCTTCATGTAACACCCTATGTTACACCTTAAGGGAAAAACTGTAATTTTGCCTTGTAAGGATAAAACTATCATTTTACATATTTTAAATAGACCATAGAATTGTTTATGAACCCTTTGGACCAAGCTAGAAGTGTGGAACCCAAATATGACATCGGGCTTGTCAAGTTTAAAAGTTATCCCAATAGCGTATTTAAGGTAACTTCATGGGCCCACCGACACCAATCTCAAGTGAATTAGAGTGTAAAACCTATATCATTAAAAAGGTTTTTGAGTTCACTTTCCAACAAAACAAATGACGCTCAAAACAGATATGTGTCGAGGGTGTTACAGTCATTTTAGCATGAAAGGGTCTTAAACTGGGAGTTTAGAGCTCGGGCACCATGCCCGATCGGTTGAGGGGGATACCTAATTGATTAAATGGGTGTCTCGATCAATCAGGAAGGGATGGCCAATCAATTGGGCTACCTCTGATCGATCAAGTAGGTGTTTTGTGTGTTCTGTGAAACAAAAATTCACTCAGGTTCGCACATAAGTTGTGTTTTATTTTTATGTGGGAAACCTTAGGAAATGCCCATAAAACCTCTTGTTAATTCATGTAGGGTTTGTGTGATCTATGAAACGGATTTTTGGCGAAAATATGAAATTTTGAGAAATACTTGGGAGAAGAGATATTCGTCTTCTCCACAAGTTTGGTAAGATGCTAAACCTAGACTTAGCTTAGGAATCATGTTGTTTACTATTTCCTTTCTCTATTATGGGTTCTAATCTTGGTTTTGTTGCTTGATTTTAGAGGATGAAAGGAACTATAAGTGGAAGGGTGTTGTGGAGGAGGAACTCCCACTTAGAAGCAATGATTGATAGATTTGTGAGTGGATATGTTGTTTATATACACTTTTCCTTTTCTAGGATTTTAGAAATGTGCTTCTACTTGATGTTTACAAAGTTTTGTTGATTGATCTCTATGGAAATTGGTTGTGTGAAGAGATGAACTCTATGTGCATGATTTCCTTCTTCCTAAAACCTTGGATTTATTGAGGATGAGCTTTGCTTTAGTGAATCTATATTCAAACCCGATGATAATGTTGATTTCCTTATATGGATTCTAGATCATTTAATGTGACCATGATTGAAGGGTTCTTTTACCCAATTGCTATGTGTTCTTGGAATACAGAGTTAACCCTATGGTGGTAGTGTTCTATTTCTTTAAATTTGGTAATCTCTATTATTGTTGAAAAGTTTATGAAGTTGGATTTACATGATTTGGAGGGAGTAGAAAGTTTATTATGGTAAATCTTTGTTTTTTTTCTTGATTTCTCTTGAAATCCCTAAATGCTTGTTCCCCACATATTTGATGAAATGACATATGATTTGTTCTCCATGATGTGTGTATCTTTATCAGGCCTATTGACTTCTTATATTAGTAAACTACTCTCTTTGGTAGATTTCATTCGATTCTTGCTAACTATGATGAATTGTCTTAATTCTATTTATCCTCATGTTGCTACATTACTCTGTGCATTATGTGATAACTCTTAGTAGATGAGCATATTATCATTGGCATAGTTTACTCTGGGATTTTCATGTGGCACTTTACTTGTGATTTCTACATGTGTTTTTAAAGAACGCTCATCTTTCCCTTATGAGAAACGGATTCTGGGAAAGTCATTTTTGATGTCATGGATTCAAACCCGGCCCACTTCACGGTCTGTGTATTTGGGTTTTGATAACTTGGTATCAGAGCCTAGATTTATAGATTCTGTAGACAATCTGAGTTCTTTTGGAGTTAAGGATCATGTTTTTAGATAAGTCAATAGAAATATTTAAGGATTGATTATTTTTTATGTTTGATGTTTAAGATTATTGAATTTTAAGTATCTTAGAATTAAGTAAACAATTACTATTATATTCTAGTTCTAATACATGTTGTTTGTCTTATTTTAGGATTTAGAGATGTCATCGAGGAGAGGTACTCATTTTGACTCATCGACTACTGCACAACCAGATGGTGATGTCCTGGATGAAGTTCTAGGTGTTATCAAAGAGCTGGCCAATGTGGTAAGAGAACACGTCACTCATGGGGGACAACCCCAAGGGGGGATGGTTAGAGATGGCACTGATGCTTATGAGAGGTTTCACCAAATAGAACCGCTAGAGTATTTTCACTGTCATGGAGTGCTCCTTTGAGCAGAAGGTGTCCCTTGCTACTTTTGTATTGAAGTGTGAGGTAAAGGTGGAGAACCACCCGTGACACCCTCTAGTAAAACACTAACGAGCTACCTACATGGGACATGTTCCTTCATGTATTTCTTTAGTATTTCATTCCAGAGGGATGAAGTGATGAGAAGATGGCTAAGTTTCTAGAGCTTACTCAAGTTAGTAAGACCGTTCTCCAATATAAGGAGAAATTTATGGAGCTAGCCCACTTTGCACCACTGATAGCGGGAGATGATGAGACTAGAGCAAAAAGGTTTTGGAGGGGACTTAAGACTGCTGTCCGCACACAGATGACCACTACTTGTTTAAGGACCTTTGTTAAGATCATAAAAACTGCTAGACTGGTTGAGCACAACTATGATAAGCTCGCCAAGAGCTATGATAAGGGCATAAAGCACCCTTATCCTGCAAGACCGAGAAGAGTAGGGAACACCAACAAGATTGACATGACTAAGATGTCAATGGAGACTAATTCTAGACCACTAAGCCCGACGTATGGTCATTTTCATATTGGGTTTTTCTTCATAAAGAGTGACGCTTGCTTCAAGTGTGGTCGAGTTGGCCACCTTGTCCATGACTACCCTGAGTAGAAGAGGAATCAGACTACCATGCCTAAGCAGGTGAAGCAAAATGCAAGAGTTATAGGGCGCATGTACACCATCACTGAGCAAGATGGCTAGGTATCTCTATCCATTGTCACCGGTATACTTTCCTTATTTGGTCATGATGCACCCATTCTTTTATTGTTTGCCACTACGTGAGACATGCCAATTCCTTGCCTAAGTTGTTAGATTTTGTTTTGACCATCTCCACACCATTAGGGAAGACCATGCTAGCAAAGTTGGTTTATAGGTCTTATGTATTTAGGATTTGGGATAGAGAATTGTCTACGGATTTGACTCTGCTTAATATGAAAGAGTTTGATGTGATTTTGGGAATGGATTGGTTGGTAGCACACCATGCCATTATCCATTATTACTCGAAAGAGATAGTATTCAATCTACCTGGTGAGCCTGAATTCTCATTCAAATGAGTGAAGCATGACTCTTTTCTGAGTGTGATCTTTGCGATTTAGGTAAATAAACTTTTTTAGAGAGGTTGCCAAGGCTATCTGGCTTATGTAGTTGATAGCTGAACCGAAGGGATGAAGATTGATGACATCCCAATCATTAGGGATTTTGTTGACATATTACCAAAAGATTTCTCTGGTTTGCCTCTAAACTAAGAGATTGAGTTTGCCATTGATTTAGTCCCTAATACCACACCTGTGTTTACAACCCCTATCGTATAGCACCAATTGAATTAAAGGAATTTATTTGCCCAAGTGTATCATCTTGGGGTGCACTAGTACTCTTTGTGAAGAAGAAAGATGGTTCCATGAGGTTATGCATCGACTATTGACAATTGAACCAATTAACTATGAAGAACAAGTACCTATTGATAAGGATTGATGGCTTATTTGATCAATTGTAAGGCACCAAGGTCTTTTCAAATAATGACCTTAGATCGGGTTACCATCAACTCCGAATCAAGAAGGCAGACATACCGAAGACTATTTTCTGCACTAGATATGAACACTATGAGTTTTTGGTTGTCTCTTGGCTTGACAAATGCACCTGCTGCTTTTATGGACCTGATGAACTGTGTGTTTAAACCTCATTTAGACAACTTTGTGACTATGTTCATCAACAACATCCTTATTTACTCCAAGAGTCCAGAAGAGCATGAGGAGAATTTAAGGATTTTTTTTGTAGATTTTGGGGGAAAAAAAAAGTTTTATGCAATGCTTAGCAAGTGAAAGTTTTGGTTCGACCAAGTTATATTCTTTGGCCATGTAATCTCCAAAGATGGGATTTTTGTCAACCCCAAGAAGATTGAGGTAGTGGAGAATTGGTCTAGATCGATGAATATGCATGAGATTCATAGTTCCTTGGGTTTAGTAGATCACTATGAAAGATTTGTTGAAGGTTTCTCAAGCATTGCAAGAACTTTGACTAAGCTAACTTAGAAGAATACAAAGTTTGAATGGAATAAAGCATGTAAGAAAATCTTCTAAGAGCTTAAGGACCGGCTCGTGTCTACACTAGTTCTTACTCTTACTTTGGGATCTTAAGGTTTTGTCATGTATTGTGACACATTAGGAAAGGGCTTAGGCTATGTGTGTATGCAGCAAGGCAAGGTGATTGCATATGCCTCTAGACAGTTGAAGCCGTATGAACTGAAATATCTAACACATGATTTGGAATTGGCTATAGTAATGTTTGTTTTGAACATCTAGAGACACTACCATTACGAAGAGACATGTGAGATCTACATGGACCACAAGATTCTAAAGTATATTTTCTTACAAAAAGAGTTGAATCTCAGACAAAGGCAGTGGATGGAATTGGTAAAGGACTATGACTTTACCATTCACTACCACCCTAGCAAGGAAAATGTTGTGGCTTATGCGTTGACTAGGAAATCATCAAGTTTTTTGGCTTGCTTGATTGTGGGGAGAACATCTCTTTGTGAGAAATTGAAAGAGATGAACATGGACCTTCGTGTGAATAAGTTGAATGTACATCTTGCATACCTTAGAGTGCATCCCATTATCCTTGACAAGGGGAAAAGCACTCAAAAGGTTGACCATCAGCTTATGAAGAATGTGGATGAAGTGAGAAGTGGTGACCGAACAAACTTTTCACTTCATGATGATTTCTTGAGATTTGGCAACTGCTTATGTGTTCAAAATGATCCTGACTTAAAATTGGAGATTTTGGAGGAAGCTCACCATTCTACCTATGCAGTACACCTTAGTAATACAAAGATGTACCATGATTTGAAGGGCTACTATTGGTGAAGTGGGATGAAGAGAGAGGTTGCAGAGTTTGTGACTATATGTTTAACTTGTAAACAAGTCAAGGCCGAACACCAAATACGAACTAAACTTCTAGAACCATTAGTGATTCTAAAATGGAAGTGGAAACACATTTCCATAGACTTCATCATGGGACTGCCCAAGACCAGTAGAGGACTCGATGTTATTTGGGTGATTGTGGACAGATTAATGAAATTTGCCCATTTCTTGTCGATCCGAGTTACTCTTTGGACGGGTTGGCAAAGTTGTATGTTGATGATATTGTGCACTTTCATGGTGTCCTAGTTAGCATTGTATCAAACAAAGACCCAATGTTTGCTTCTAGATTTTGAAGAGGCTTGCAACAAGCCATGGGAACCAAACTATGTTTTCACATAGTTTTTCATCCTCAATCCGATGGACAATCTAAGAGGACTATCCAGACTTTAGAAGACATGATGAGGGCTTATGTCATTTATTTGAAGGGTAGTTAGGATGCCCACCCGTCATTGATCGAGTTCGCCTATAACAACAACTACTAGGCCAGTATCCAGATAGCCTCTTACATGACCTTGTATGGTAGATGATGTCGATCCCCAATATTTTGGGATGAAGTTGGTGAAAGAAAAATTCTTGGACTTGAGCTAATCTAAGTAACTACTGAAAAAATCTAGCTTATCCGTTATATATTGTTGACGGTATAGAGCGGACATAACCTTGAGTTCGAAGAAGGTGATCACGTGTTTCTCAAGGTGTTTTCGACCAGAGGTGTAATGAGATTCAGGAAGAAAGGCAAGCTTAAACCAAGATTCATTAGACCTTTCGAGATCTTGAAGCGAGTTGGTGATCTCACTTATGAGTTGACATTACCCCTAGATTTATTGTATATGCATCATCTTTTTCATGTATCCATGTTACGAAGGTACATGCATGATCCTTCTCACATCTTGAAATACAAGCCACTTCAAGTTCATGAGGATCTTTCATAAGAAGAGCAACTAATAATACTTCTTGACTACAAGGAGCAAGTGCTATGAAACAAGGTTATGCCTTGTGTGAAAGTTTTATGGTAAAATCATTATGAATAAGAGACCACGTGGGAAGAAGAGAACAAAATGAAGACCAAGTACCCACACTTGTTTCATCACCAAGGTATGCATTTAAATTTAGGAACTGAATTTCTCTAAGGGGGAAGGATGTAACACCATGTGTTACACTTTAAGGGGAAAACTATAATTTTTCCCTGTAAGGGTAAAAATGTCATTTCACATATTTTAAACAACCATAGAGTGGTTTAGTAACCCCTTGGACCATGCTAGAAGTGTAGAACCTAAGTTTGACCCTAGGCCTATTAAGTTCGAAAGTTATCCCGATATCGTATTTGGGGTAACATCATAGGCCCATTGACACCAATCCTAAGTGAATTAGAATACAAACCGTATACCAATGAAAAGGTCTTCAAGTCTACTTTTCAACAAAATAAATGGCGATAGAAATAGATGTGTTAAGGGAGTTACAACCATTTTAGTGTAAAAGGGTAAAACAAAATTGGAAGTTTAGGCTTGATCGATTGGAGGGGATAACCAATCGATCGGATGGGTGTCCCGATCAATCGGGAGAGGCCTAATCGATTAAGAAGGGATGGACGATTGATCAGGAAGGGATGGCAGATTAATCGAACAGGTGTTTTTTGTGTTCTATGAACTAGAAATTCATCTGGGTTTGCACGTAAGTTAGGTTTTTTTGTGTGGAAAACCCTAGGGAATGCCGATAAAACTTCTGTTTTGTCTCATTTGGTGAATTGATGCTTGTAGATGTCACTCAGGATGGGGCGAGGTGAGATTATAGGGGGGCTATTGGGACCATAGATGTGACGTTCCATTTTAGTTTTAGTTTACTTGTCGGAAATGAATCTCATTTAGTACTTTGGATGTGCCTTTAGGCAAGAATCTATATGTACTCATTCATGGGCATGTTGAGGCCCTTATTGTTGAATTTTAGAATGTTTGAACTTGATGTTATTATATTATTTCCAATGCATATACTTTGGATCATGATTGTTATCTTATTTATTCCGCTGTTATGTGATTGTTAAATGGAATTGATTGGATGTGAGATTAGAAACTTAGCCTATTTATATGGAAAATTATGTAATTGGGTGAGAGGGTTAATGACACACTCTAAGTTTGTTGGTCTCTCCACTATGAGAAACAGATTTGGGGCAGGTCATTCCCATGTCACAGATTGACACTTAACACTTTATAGACCCATTTATGTAGACCCAAAGCCTAATATAACTCTTCTAACCATGGCATGAAATTGACAATACATATGGACTTAACATCTCCCCCTTTGTCAATTTCATGGAAAAACTCAATGTATGAAAAACTACAGATTTAGAAGAAAATACATTTGTTTGAACTTTTACATGGACACACAACATTTATCTTTAAACACTTACTCAAGTGTTCTCCATTAGTCCTTAAGCTTGTCATGTCCTGCCAATCTACAACATTAGAACATATACCTTTCATATATATGCTTTTTGCTAAAAGAATAAGTATTAAGAATAAAAAAATCTTTCGCTCCCTTTTTGTCATGATTTGACGAAGGGTGTTAGTACTAAGTCCCATAACAAGGTAAGCAATTCAAGAGCATACGCCAATAGTAAAGATTGGTACAAAAAATATATAAATCTTAATACCAATTGTAAAGATATAACTACAAAGTACATATGCATTCACCTAGTGCAAGAAAAGATTTTACTATTGTGGAAATCAATGTAGTGAATTCTTAGCAATGCACGAATTTTTTTTACATTTGAGTAAATGAGTTCAACACCTCAATGTTTTTCATATTACTATAGTGTCAAATGAATTCAACACCTGTGCGTGTTTGATATTACTATAGGGGTAAATAAATTCAATGCGTGTATGCATTAGATTTTACTATAGGGGAAAATATCACTGAGATGAACCTCAATGGAGTTCACACATACCAATTGATACCATTTCAAAATTAGTACTGTGGAGCATAGGATAGTACTGGAAAATATATGAAGTAATTGAGTTCTTGATTGAGCTCCAAGCCTTTTGGCATACAAGTGAGATTTCCAAAATATTTGTCTAAGAATATTGATAATCATTGCCAACATCTACAAGACTTTAGATATGGAAACCAAAACAAGTAATAGACTTTAACAAATGAAAGCATGAAACTAGAACTGATATTTTATTTAGTAGTCTAGAGATTACATCAGTTCAAGACAAAATTGGTCTTAGATGACCATTGATCAAACCAGAGAATAA
This sequence comes from Platanus orientalis, assembly GCA_025762735.1. Taxonomy (NCBI): domain Eukaryota; kingdom Viridiplantae; phylum Streptophyta; class Magnoliopsida; order Proteales; family Platanaceae; genus Platanus; species Platanus orientalis. The sequence goes on along the minus strand of JAOXJP010087678.1, from coordinate 2,736 downwards.
CATAAACTGGTACATAGACCACTGTGCAAAAAAACATCAAAGCTAAAAACTAAGTCTAACGAATTCCTAAGGACCCAAGTTCAGGGTTCCTCCTCATCCTTATCTCCTCTGACACCTCCTTCCTCATTTGTTTCTGTATCACCAAAATGAATTTCTGATCATGAGAGATCGGAGTAGAATCATACACAAAGGCATTGTTTGTGGCAGGCATATACTCAGCCATGTTTTGAACATTCTTTGCTGTCTAAATCTGTCTTTGCTCCATTTTTCACATGTCCATTGCCATTGCTAGTGCTTTCAATATATTTACGATGCATTTCATCATGAAGGTCGAGGAAGTGGCCGATGCCTTTCTGGTGGATCCCTGTGTTGCTGTTGTTGCAGTGTTCATCCTCTTCTTCATAGAAAACTTAGAGACATTTTCTTTTTTCTTTTGCACATCCTTTCCAAGTGGATAATCAATCTTTCATTTCTTTAAGATGCTGGTAATCAGAACCCCAAATGGGAGGGCTCCTCAAGGTTTCTTTTTGCTCCCACTTCTACCATGAGCCAACAAATGATTGTGGGAAGATCCAACTCATTCCCTGTAGAAAGTTATCAATGAGATATACCATCTCTCCTCTAGGATTCCAAGGAGAATGATTATCTATGTTGACACAGGCCTATGTAGGCATGCCATTGATTGATGTACACATGATGTGTTTTTGAATTTGATCTTTTTTTTATTTTTTTATTACACCTAAACCCTTTCTTGAACCCCAAACACTATCTGTGTTAGCTTATAATTCACCATAAACATCACAACACTTTGTCATCATAGAACATTTTCTTCCTCCTAGGGGAGGATGCTCATCTCTATCATTATGACCACGAGATAGTCAAGGCAAGCACTGTTTTTAGGCAGATAATGGCACTAACCAAACCCCCCCCCCCAGATTTCGTTCACACAAAAAAGATGCACAAGTTGTGGGCATGGACCAGGGAGTGGAGACATCAGCACCAAAAAGTGATAAGCGCTCCCCCAAAAAGTGTAAATCACTTTTGGGTGATGATGCATCAGCCCCTTGGTCCATGCGTATCGTGTGCACCAATTTTGTGCACACAAAATCTGGGCTCAAACGAAAAGCACATACAGAGAGAGAGAGAGAGAGATAGAGCATTCATATATTAAGCAAATTTAACTTTAAAATATTATAAACAAAACACAAACCACCACAAAGAATACAACCAAGGAAAGAAAAAACTTCATGTCACCCTCATATTTATGATTGAAATAATTAGTAATCATCACATATTACAGATATAGAGCTTAACACTATAATTAGTTTCTTGGCTCTAACGGCTCAGGCCTTCTTGCACGATTGGAGCCATCCCTACTCCATGGCTTTGTTTTAGCACATTATCTTGCCATCCTACGAATACATTGACAAGCAAAAGAAAGCCACATTCAGCACAAACACTATAGATAGATTGATTGAACAATAGAGTAGAAAACAAAAAAAAAACAAAAAAGGATAGAAACCTACAGTCATGTCGAATCCACGGATTTTGAGCTCTCTGTACTCTTGGCATAAGGCACTTTCTTCACAATAGCAATGAAGGAGGCAATCACCAAAGGAGCTCCCTTTCAAGGAGTATCGGTTCCTCAGGTTTCGAGCGATGAGCACATGAATAGATGTAGGCACAACCAGTTATGCACGTTAGGAGTGTGTAAAGTGCTCCATTTACTCCATAGGCTGCCATATTTATCTTTTGTATTAAAACAAAATCTTAAAACCCATAATTATGTATGTGATTCACTAATTCAAGTACTACTCACATGAGGATCCTTTATCAATGATCTCCGAAATCTAGCTGAACGTAATGCATGGACACCAATGTTAGTGATTTACCGCAATCCCAAGATTGTGAGAAAACAAAACAAAGCAAAATAAAGATCAAGAAGAGAGAACAAAACATTGAGAACACCAGATTTACGTGGTTCACCCAACTTGGGCTACATCCACAGAGTCGCTGTGATTTTTCACTATGATCAAAGAACAGAAAGTACGAGATGATTCAATTGTTGTGGTTGCCCTCAACATTATACATATAATTAGGGTTACACCATACAAGTGTGAAATTATCATAATACCCCTACTAAAAAATACTACAACCGCCTGCCAACTTACTACAAAGTTAGATCCGTGAATTGGGAAAAAATGTATAGTGCTATCAGGCTCCACACTTCCCATCAATCTCCCACTTAAAGACTTATCAAAACACAAACTCTAAACTCTCCATGCCTTCAAAACATAACAAGCATAGCAACAACTAGCCCCTTTTGTCTTTAAGGTTGAAGATCAACTGAACCTAAATATAGCTTTAGTTTCTTAATGATGATTGTCTTAGTTAACATATCTCCATGATTCTGACTTCCACAGATCTTCTTAAGTGACAACACTCCCTCCTCCAAAAGTGACCATATGAAATGGTATCTCAACTGTATATGCTTCGTCCTGGAATGAAACACTGGATTCTTTGCAAGATGTATAACGCTTTGACTATCACTGTACAAAACACTATTTTTCTGTTTCTTACCCAACTCTTCCAAGAAGCTTTGCAACTAAATCATCTCCTTACTAGCCTTAGTAACTGCAATATATTCAACTTCTATAGTGGAGAGAGCTACAATCTTTTATAACTTAGAAGCCCAACTAACTACTGCAGCACCCAAGGTATACACATACCTAATAG
>JAOXJP010087667.1:0-14784 GCA_025762735.1 Platanus orientalis | reverse complement strand
TATTTCCGACATTTCCGATATATGTCTTATTTTGGCCTGACCGATATTTCCACCGACACCGACATTTTGAACCTTGGATGTGGGATGAAGACCATCACAGAGATTCAAGACGGAGTATGATTTAAAATAACAAATATCAAATTCTTAGAGCTACTTCGTGATATTCAGAACATAAAGACACTACTTTCTTTCTTGGCATAGCACCGAGTCCAATCAGTTTTAGGGGGCAAAGGATTGTAAAATGTTTAACCTAAAGCCAAACCCCTTTACAGATCATGTTGAAAAATATCAATCCAAAGCCAAGGGAAAACTGAACTCCTGAGCTGGCTTGTTCAATAATTCACCAGGATGGGTCAGGTCTGATCAATGCATTGGTCAGTAAGTTGGGATGATCACTAGGAAAACTTCCACTCACTTACTTTCGGCTTCCGCATGAAAACTACAACATCCAGTAATTCAAACCTGGTAATAGAGTTGATAGAAGGTAGATTGGCAGGGTGGAAAATGTGATATTTATCTCTTGGGGGAGAAAACTCTACACAGAACAGCCCTAGAAAATCTTGCGTTGTACTACATGTTCATTCTCCAGATAAGAAAAAAAAAAAAAGAGAGAGAATTTCAAAAAGACCTTTTGTGGGAGGGAAATATGAGAAGAAAAAATTCCTCCTCATGAAACAAAAATAGGTCCACAAACACAAGAAGATAGGAGACTTGGCTTTAGAAGGTTGGGGACTGTGAAATTAGCATTAGTAAGGAATGGATATGGAGATTTTTGTAAGGATGAATCAGATCTTTGGAAAAGATAATTTGGATGTAAATACAGTGCATGCAACAATGATTGACTCTTGAAGAGTGTTAACTTAATTTGGAGTTTGTATATGAAAGGAAGCCATGAAGATACTGCGGTTAGATCAAGATATAGAGTGCGAAATGTACAATGAATTCATATTTTGGAAGATAAATGGATTGTTCTGGGAAGGCTTCATGAAATGTGCCCATGACTCTCTAGATGGTCCCCACCAAAAATGTCATGTTAATCATTGCTTTCAGGTTTAGAATGAGGAACTCATTTCGTGCCCAACTTCTAGATGGCCACTGCATGAGAGGGAGACGAGAATTCACCACCCTACTCTGATGCTTGAAAGAGGTGGCAATCACACCACAAGAAAGCAATCCAAATTTTAGAAGGAAAATTCCAAAATGCAACTTCTTAGTGAATAATTTTAATCATTCATTGATTCAGGAAATTGTGGAATTATTTTCCATCTAAGGAATTTTGGGAAGGCTGGTATGCCCTAGGGAGAAAGTATTTACATGGGTGGTGGCTCTTAATAAAATTCTTACTACTGGTCACCTAAAGGTCAGAGGTTTTAAACTCAAAGAAGAGGACACCAGCACACTTATTCATCCATTGTGATGCTTCTAAAGTTGTTTGTAGTTACTTTTTCAATTTACTTGATGTGGAGTGGATCATGCCTAGAGACACAACAGACCTTTTGCTACTAGGGCATGCATTCCTTTTGGTGAGAAGCATTTGCAATATGTTGGAGCCTTCAGAAGGAAGGAAACAAAAGGATCTTTGATTATGAATCTTGTGAGCTACCATGCATCTGTGCAGATGTTGGCATTATGATTTTGGACTGGTCTTGAGTCTTGAAAGACAGTAGAGACTAGGACCATCCTCCCCACCAAGAGGCCCATGTGATTTTTCTAGGCCTAAAGCAAGATTTGGTAACTTCTACAGCTGTTTCTCTGAGGTCCAACGGCCTTTTAAAGGGATTCCTACAAGCCACTGGTTTGACTTTTCTGGGTTTGATTAGGCTGTACAGCATGGGCCATGGATCCCACATGTTATATACTTCAGTTTAGGAGTTCTTAGTTATGCTTAGCAAAAAGCTCTTTTCTGAAGTCCTATAAATAGTAGGATAACTATCTTCTTCTTTTTTAAATAACAAATTTTACTAAGCAATGGGATAAATAGTTACGGAATCTTCTTATTTATTTGTTTAACAAGTCGTAGTCCTAGAGTGGTTAGGACTTAGGAGTTGCAAGGAACAAATCAGTTCAGTCTTCCAGGAAATATTAATCTATAAAAGAGACTTTTATATAAGACATTTACGCATCAATCATCAAAGAGTTTCCTCCTAAGCAAGCTGCTCTTGTGGACTGTTCCTGCACAACTGAGTGGTGAGGACTCAAAAACCTTTTTTTTAACAGTCCACAACTCAGTTCATTGGTGCTGACTCTGATTTCTAAGGTAGAGATGTGATTCCTCTCTATCCTTTTCCTCTCCATGTTTTGGTCTTTATAAATTCTCTACTCTAATCTAAACAATCAGCTATATTCTGAGTTATTAATCTAATTTTCTAGTAATTCTCCGAGTCATATACAACCACAACATCAACGATAGCCTCATCCCAGCTACTTGGGGTCTCTGAGTTATATAAAAGTCAAATTACTAGTTGATCAACTATTCTTCCTTACAGAACACTACTGTACTTCACTGCAACTCGAATGACTTCAACTATCCATAAACTGTATTGAGCAACAGCAGGTTGCATCCATTAACTACCAAGTTCATTTTCCTTCTGTCTGCACTATCACAGCTCTCTCTCTCTCTCTCTCTCTCTCTCTCTCTCTCTCTCTCTCTCTCCTTTCTTCATTGTATACACAAGTATCTTCTTTTTTTTTTTTGCTAAAGAAAATTTCATTAAGTTCATTAAGGGGATAAGCAATCCCCAAACAGCCAACAGCTCAGGTACACAAGTATCTGAGCTGTAAATCTGTCAGGAAGCTTACCAGAGGTCAGCAAGGGTTCAAAGAATATAAAACCAAATCCAGTGAGTTGAAAACCAGCCTCCTTTTTATTGAAATCTGCAGAAAATAAAGAAAAGAAGAAGACTGAAAAGAAAAGTGAGAGAAGAGAGAGATAGACAAGTTGGGAGAAATCATATGAGTATGAATATCGCCCATATGTATGTTCCATTCATATCACCATATAAATACATAAATATCCAAAGAGTACATTATATCAAATTAAGACTATTATGCTCTCCTCTCATACTTCTACACTCCTCCTCAAGCTGGTGTGTAGATGGAACACATACCAAGCTTGCTAACTAAGAACTGAAATGCCGAACTACTCAGCCCTTTAGTTAACAAGTCTAGAAGATTTTCATTCGTCTTAACAAAAGGGATGCAAATCTACCTAGACATGATCGTTTCTTTGATAAAGTGACGATCTACTTCAATATGTTTGGTTCAATCATGTTGGACAGGATTGTGGGCTATGCTTATAGCCGCTTTATTGTCAGAATATAAGCTCATCAAACCTCTAACTAGAAATCCCAATTTTGACAGGAACATCTTAGCCATAATAGTTTCAGATGTGCCATGAACCATATAACGGTATTCAACTGTAGCACTAGAACGAGCCATAACACTTTGTTTCTTGTTTCGCCAAGTGACAAAGTTACCTACCAACCTCTTATATCCACCTACATCAATGAGTCTTTCACCATCCTCTTCTCTAAATTTCTGATTGGGATCTATCAGAGTATCATACAGCTTACACCCTAATATTCCAGTTTCATTAAGCAGATCTAGAGTGTATTGTCTTTAAGATACGAAGTTTTCCTTAAAACGAGCTACTTCAATCCCAAGAAAATACTTAAGCTGTCCTAGATCTTTTATCTCAAACTCTGTGGCTAAATAACATTTTAACTCTTTCAATTCAACCTCATCATTGTTGGTGACCATGGTATCAAATATCTCGAAATATCTTAAATATCTTATGATATATGTCCATGTCTACCAGGACCGACACAATACATTCATATACCGATACGAAATATTAAGTATATTATAAAAATTCATTTTTTGGTTAACACAATGTACAATGTCGGTGTGTTGAGCGAATGTTCCCCTTTCATAGTGTATTATTGCCTAATATCGATATTGTGTTGTTATGATAAAAAATTATATAAAAAATGATAAATTTCAAAGAAAGAAAAAGGAGGGAGAGGAAGAAGTTGAAGATAAGAAAGAAGAAATGAAGAGAATCTAATTGTTCCCTATGTTTATATGGTTGAATTATAATATTTTTGTCAACCATTATGTGTGCATGTGTATTTTTAAAAAATATTAAAATGCAAGTACACTAAAATAAGCTATCATTTCTAATGAATCTATTTGTTTCCTTGTGCATATGTAGTTAGATTAGAGTATGCTTCTTAAGTTTTCACGATTTTTACAATATTTCTTTTCGATATTTCCAACATTTTCTATATATGTCTTATTTTGGCTTAACCGATATTTCCACCGACATCAAAATTTTGAAACTTGTTGGTGACTACTGTGTCATAACATAAACTATCAATGTCGTCACTTTGCTACCCCATCGCTTAAAAAATAATGTGTATTCTGCTTGCCATTGGGTATATCCATATGCTACCATGGAAGCGCAAAACCTCTCACCAGGCTTGAGATTGTTTCAAGTTATAAAGAGCTTTCTTCAACTTCCACATCTTACCTTTACCCAAGGCAATCTAAAATCCAAGTGGTAGATTCATGTAAACTACTTCCTCGAGGTCACTATGTAGGAAAGAATTCTTCACATCAAGCTGAAGTAATGGTCAACCCTGTTTGGCAGCCAATGAGAAGACACAAATGGAGTTCATCTTTGCAACTGGAGCAAACGTCTCCTTGAAATCGACTCCATAAGTTTGTGTATATCCTTTCACAAATAGTCTAGTTTTGTATTGGTCCACACTGCCATTCGATTTTAGCTTACCTATGAAAACACCCATTTGCACCTGACAAGGCCCTTGTCTCTAGAAAGATCCACAATGTACCAAGTGTTGTTTTTTCTCCAAAGCCCACATCTCTTCTTCCATGGCCTCCTTCCACTATGGTTGAGACAAAGCTTTGGATACACTATTAGGAATAGAAACAAAAGACAATGCAACAGAAAGAGAACAAGTAGGAGACAAGAAATTGTAAGACAAATAATTAGCAATTGGATATTTAACACAATTATGAGCACATTTCGTCAAAGCAATAGGAAAGTCAATATCATCTACTAAGGTGGAAGGAGAATTATAAGAACTACCTAGCCGAAGATATATTATGGGAAGGTACATGAGGATCTTTAGTTATAACTTCTTTAGATCTCCATTTATAAACTCTCTTTACTCCCCCCGCCCATCAATAGCCTCTAACCGAGTACCCTAATCATAAAAATAAAATATAAATATAAAAAAGAAGGTACATTGAGAGAGTGTCATAGTGGTTTGGGATGGAAAACTCCAAACATGTGGGTACTCCTCTTGTTGCTAACTTCAAGCTTTGAATAAATTTACTACCAAGCATTAAAGATGAAATAAGGAACATGGCTAAGGTCCCTTATGTAAGTGCAATTGGAAGTGTTATGTATGATATGGTTTGCACACCATCAGATATTTCTCATGTAGTCAATGTTGTTACTAAGTATATAAGTGATCCTCGCAAGGAACATTGGTAGGTAGTGAAGTGTTTTCTTTGCTATTTGAAAAGTTCATTTGATGTTGATTTGGTGTTTTACAGAGATGGTGATTCCATTACTGTTATTGGGTATGTTGATTCCAATTATACTGGTGACCTAGATTTTAGAAGATTTATAATAGGCTATGTATTCACTCTTCCAAGTGGAGCTATAAGTTGGAGGTCTATATTCCAATATGTGGTTGCATTGTCTACAATTGAGGCCAAGTACATGGCAATGACAGAGGCAACAAAGGAAGTTATGCGGTTAAAAGGGATAGTTGGTGATTTGGTTATTGAATGCATCAATTGTGTATTGCAACAATCAGTGTATTACATTTAATTAGAGGACCAAGCATATTGATGTTAGATTTCATTATCTAGGAGAGGTTGTATTTGAGGGAATGGTTACAGTGAAGAAAATAAGCACTGCAAAAATTCAAGCATATATGTTGAAAAAACCAATTCCACTGATTAAGTTCAAGCATTGCATGGACTTGCTCAATCAATGTGTAGCACAAGTGATTTTGTACCCTGTAAGGGTATGTGGTGGAGAAGAAAGATGAAGAGTTGGTTTGAAAGATTTCAAGCCAAGATGAAGAATTGTTGTATTTGTGCCTCAAATCTTATCTCTTTGCTACGATTAGTTGGTGTCGGTGTCTAGGGTCCAAACCAATTAGATCGGCTTTTGATTTCCAATTGAGATTGGGATTAGGATTTGGGGCTAATATATATTTCCCATTCACAGGAAGTTTTTAGATAACTTTTGTAATTGTAATCTTCATTGATCGTTTTGGCTCATGGACGTAGGCAATATTTCCAAACCACATTAATCCTTGCATGATGTGTGATTGATTCTTTCTTGTTTTCATTTCTTGTTCATTTCACGTTGCTATCAACCCATATTTGATCGCTTTGCCATAACAGATCATCCTTGTCACACAAAGTATTCAAATAGCAGTTTTCCATGTGGTTACTAGATCCTCTCTCTCTCTTGCATTCTATTTTTTCACTTTTTTCTTCCCTCCTATTTTGAAACAATAGGAAGACAAGAAATAGATAATTTGGCTAGCTTCAAGGGTCACCAATCCTCCTTCTTGTTGGTAGAAAGACTTGATGATATTTCATTAGATAACAACTTCTATAAATATATAACTCTACATTATCACTAGCCCCATAACTTACTCAACTTACTCCTAATACTGAGAAATACTCTCACGTCACTAGAACTATTAAAACTGACCTACCAATTGACTAGGAAGAGTACAAATAACCACTCAGATTATTAGGATAACTAACTCCACAACATCTACCCAAGTTAACCCATTTAAATACTTTTAAACAAACCTGATTATTGACTCCTGGCATATACGCTCCTATCAATCCCTTCCCCTTTAAAGAACCTTTCCCTCAAGGTGAGCTTCAGGAAATCAGGTTTGTAGATCAACAAAACATTCCCAAGTGGCATCATCTCTGCATGCACTTGACCACTTTGCTAGTACGTTAGTCAGCCTTATTCCCATGCTTAATAATTTGACGATCCAAAATGGCTTCAAGATGAACCTGCATAATGCTTTCATTGGTAATAGCAGGTAATGTGGTATGATTGTGAACATGATCTCCCACCTTTTTCTTAAGACACGAAACATGAAATACAGGATGCACATGTGATCCCTCTGGCAGACTGGCAAAGCAGGTTTGTAGGCAACTGGGCCTTCATGTTGTATAACTTGATACAGCCCAAAGCATCTTGGTGGGATCTTCAACACCTTTCTCATTGCAACCGTGGCGATATGGTTGTAATCGCAAGAACACCCGTCACCTTTGTCAAACTCCCTTTCAGTCCAATTCCGATCAGTGAGGCACTTCTTACTGTTTTGAGATGCTTAGAGGTTCTCCTTGAGAATCTTTAAAATCTGTTGATTGTGTTCTCCACAGCCTGAACTTAGTTGTACCTGTGATATATGAAAGCAACATTGGTGGAGCAACCCTATATATGGCCTCAAATGGCATTATCCCAGTGGAAGAATGTGTAGTATTGTTATACCACCACTCAGCCAGTGACAATCATTTGCTCCAACTCTCTCTCTCTCTCTCTCTCTCTCTCTGATCATCCTTTTCATACGAATGTACTCAAATGGCAGTTTTCCAATTCATGCGGTCACTAGGGATTCGTTGGACCCTAGTATATTTACAACATCATTAGTTTATTGTAGGCAATCAACTTCAGCACCATAACTGTGCTTTTTTTTTTTTTTTTAATCTTTTCTTTTCTCTTTAGTCTCTTAAGCTAACTTAAACTTGAATAACTAAATCAAGCTAGGTAACAAGGACACTGATACAGGTATCAAATGTCCTACATGGAGAAGAAATATCTGTCATCACCAATTTTGAAAATTATATAGGCTCATGTGGAAAAAAAAGAAAGTTGGTGTCAGTATCCTACACTGATACAGGGTGTCCAAATAATGAAGTGTCCTCGTTACGTGGGAAGCAAGGAATTTTTGAACTCCAAATCCTAGATGGATGGCAAGAAACCTCTACTACAGGTCCTAATAGGACCATTACAAATCCAATTGGCAGAGATGGAGGTAAACTCAATTTTATTCAAGATATAACAAAGTTCTGCAGTATATTTCACATAGATTTGAATTTTCTTAGAAAACACCACATTAATGGGAATCATTTCACACCTAGGGGCGAAATTTTAATAACAGGAATCATCAGCACCATCCAACTCCAGCAATAGCTTAGCTCCTACCAATAGACCTGAAATTCATCACTCTTAATGGCTTCTTCTCTACCAATAATCTATCACACAATTCCTAATTGACATCCAACAAACATTAAAATCAACAGGGAGGCAACTCGGGCAAGAAAAATCAGACTGACTTTTTTTTTAAGAATAAAAACCTGAGTGACTGTAGGATCTTAAAATGCCAATGTAGAACTAAATCTTGAATTGATGAGCATATGAAGGGCAAGATGGAAATTCCAGGGATTAAACTCAGAAGTACCCAGTCGGTGTAATTTTTTGCTAAGGGTTGATCCAGAAATTCAAAATTTTGGGTTGGAACCTCACACCCATCATAAATTATAATTTACAGCCGTGATAGCGTATTCGATCGTTCACCCAATTCGAACCAATAATTAAAAAGAAAAAAAATGAAAAGAATAATTGGAGCATAAGAAAAACAAAGAATTCACAAATAATCTCGCAAAACGAATCAAAAAGAAGAAAAATTTTAAAGAAAAAAAAAAAAAAAACGATGGAATTCTCTCTAATCTACTCACAGAGATGACAAGGAGAGCGCGTAGAGGGCTGCCTTTGCGAGTCCATAGAAGAAGATTCCGGCTGGAGTTCCTGAAAGCTTCCCGTAACAGAGGACCATTTTCGGAGATGGAAGCTTTGATTCTTTGAACTAGAGAGACGGGAGCAGAGCTATTGGGATCGGGAAAGAAGATCTCGGCAAGGAAACGACGGAAAACGCCGTACAAGGTCTCCTCTTGCCCATTCTCCATGCCCTCAATCTCTATCAACCGTAGTATTTCACCATTTTTCTCCGCTCCCACCACGCCGTTGCGTTTCTCTGATCCGTCCGCTTCCGCCATCTTTTTTCACTCTGCTCTACTGAGAAAGTTGAAGTGGCTTTGGACCCTGACAAACAGGATTGGGAATGCTTCCGTTAGCTAACGCTAACCACCGTTCCCTGTCAGGGGGCGAGCACATCAGGGCTGAAAAGTGATATGCGCCCTCCTAAAAAGTGTAAATCACTTTTCCCCGCTGATGTGTCCGCCCCATGTCAGGAGTAGAGGTTAGCGGTTTTTAGGGGAGCATTCACAACCTACCACGATCTCCGTTTCTCAGAAGACTCGTAATTAATGTCCGATGATGTGATACAGGCAGCGCACACATGTATCGTGTCCAGGTCTGAGCCAAGCCGGATGAGAAGCGTGATGTTCGAAATTTATTGACCAAATTATCCTTTCAACCGACTCGTGTCACTTCAAGATGACTCGGCAAACAATTGTTTTATCTAGTTTTACCCTACTTATTAAATTAAATCAAACTTTAGATATTAATTAGACAACTGTTAACCTGTTCCTCTTTTTTTTTTAAATGAAATTGCTCCTCTTCAAAAAAAAAAAAAAAATGTTGGCTTTATTCCTCTTAAATGATAGAAAAATAAATAAAATAGTGACATAATGAGAGTATAGTAAAGACTAGTGCAGAAACCAAATGATCCTTCTGTGTAGATCAGATACTTTCTTTCTGTGTGGATAACAATGTAAGGATCAGTGTAGAAACCAAATGATTTTTTAGTTCTTGAAAATTATGTTTATTACTTTATTTCAGTTGAATTTAGCATTCTTTTGTGTCAGTTTAGTCAATAATCCAGCTATGCTAGAAAACCCTTCCACGAATTTCCTATAATAGCCAACCAATCTCATAAAACTATAAATCTTAGACACATTTGTAGGTCTAGATCAATTAACCACTACATCTATCTTCTTGGGATCTACATGAATTCCATATTTTGAGATCATGTGTCTTAAAAAACCCACTTTATCTAACTAGAATTCACATTTGTTGAATTTAGCATATAACTTATGGTTTTTTTAAAGTCTATAGTACAATCCTTAGATGCTCCTCATGTTCCTCAGAACCCTTAAAATAAACCAGAATATCATCGATGAACACAATGGTATGAAACTCATAATGTCCATACCTGGTACAGAAGGCAATCTTGGGTATATTATCATTCTTAATCTGAAGTAAATGGTGTCCAGATCTAAGATCAATATTGGAAAAGATCTTAGCACATTGTAATTTATCAAAAAAATCATTAATCCTAGGCAACGGATATTTGTTCTTCATTGTCACCTTGTTCAACTGTTTGTAATCAATACAAAGCCTCATGGTTCCATCCTTCTTCTTTACAAATAAGATAGGTGCAGCCATGGTGAAACACTATGGCATGCAAAACCTCTATCTATCAAGTCCTACAATTGCACCTTAAGTTTTTTCAATTCAGCTAGTGCCATAGAAATAGGCTTGGTGTTTTCCACTAATTCAATGGAGAATTCAATCTCTCAATTAGGTGGTAGACTTGGAAGATCCTCATAAAACACATCACTGAAATCTCAAACAACAAATATATTTCCAATCTTCAGCCCATTTTTCTAATCATCAATGATGTAAGCTAGGTAAACTACTCCACCTTTCTGTAATAACCTTTCTACCCGAAGGGCATAAATATTCTTAGAAATGTTCCTTATTCCCTTGAATATAATCTCAGACTGGTTAGGGATACTAATGGTCGCTTCCTTGCTATAACAATCCACCTTATCATGATGGGTGGATAACTAATCCATGTCAATAATCACATCAAAGTCCTATATGTCTAATGGAATCAAGTTTACCAACAGCTCTACTTCCCCAATCCTGGCTACACATGACTTGTATACATGCTCAACAATCATAGTCTTTCAGCAGAGTTGATATGACTAGATAAACATCTAATGGTTCTGGTGTAGCATCGAAGTGTTTTAAAAAACTAGTAGATATAAAACGAGTGTGTGGATCCAGGATCAACGAGTACTATAGCATCATGTGAAAATAAATGGATAATACCTATCAGCACAGTGTTGAACGCCTCTGCATCCTTTTCAGTAACTGCAGACAAGCCCTTGAATCTTCATCCTTGACTTCCCATCAGTAGGCTTAACCATCTGGTCATTCTTCATGACAGGGTAGTCTTTAATTATATGTCCCACCTTCCCACATTGAAGCAAGCTTTTGTCTCACGGTGGCTATAAAGTCATGATGTAATTTATCGATTTCATTCTAAGTCTAGGTGATAAGCTATTCATGTTATGTATAATGAGTGAGCCTATGAGTGTCTAGTGTGGAGATCATCACCAAGACAAGGAAGAGATTCAAGTGAACCCAAGAAGTGTCAACAAGAAGTGCCAAGGAAAATCCAAATCACCATCTTTGATACTGAAAGGTAAATCACGTATAAAATCAAATGGATGTTGTGTGGCTACTCTAAGAGACCCCCAAAGACAAAGGTTTGATCCTAGGAAGTCCTAAATATCAATAAATGCCCCTAGGTGCAATTGCTAAAAAACCTCCTAGAGAAAAATGAGCCTAGAAGTAAGTATAGATATCTCAACTTAAAATTGCTATTAACTTTTGATCCTGACATCTGCTCAAAACCCACAAATATTCAAAATGATTGGATCGAGGAGATATTTCTGAATATCAAATCACAAATTGTGACTAGTCATGGGGTTTGTGACCAATCACAAAGCCCATGATCAGTCACGCACGAAAATTTGACTCTAACGGCTAGTTTTTTAGAACATTTTTTAACCGTTGGAGGCCATGGGGAGCCTTGGCTTAACCCTATAAGAAGGGGATTAGTCCCAAATGATGGACTAACATCTCCCATATATATTAGATACATTATTGAGGACTCATTTTGGGAAAATCACTTGAAATCCTCCACATGAAGCGTTCTTGAGAAAGAGGGGTTTAAGGGATTTGTTAAGGGAAAGAAATAAGGTTTTTGGGCAAGAACAAGAGCTTTGCAAGCTCTATACGCTCTCTACAGTTTCACTCAAACTTTCAAGCAAGTAAAGGAGAAGAAGAGAGTCGGTTCTCTCTCTTGTGGGAAAGAAGGAGATTTCATTTACAAGAGAAGAGAGGAGGAAGGACAATGACAATTGCTCCATCACTCCAAGCATCAAACTCCCAACCTCAAAGGTTGAGGTAAAGTTTTTTGCTTATATTTTGGAGTTTGCTTACATTGTAGGTAGTTTTTGGTTAGATTTTACTTATTGTGTATCTATCCACTACTCTACATGTGAATCCTTGGAGAATTATTCCAAGTGATACAAACCTTGTGAGCATCACTTATATTTGCCTATTCTAGAGGCCATACTTAGTTGTGTGATTTACTTGCATACTTACCCTCATTAGAGACATTCACACACTCCCTTAGCATTGAGTAGAAACTATGACATATTGACATATTTGGCTAGTTGAGAGCTACTCTTTATATTGGGACTTTGCTTCCTTACTAAACCGGATTGGCATATTTGGCTATTGAGAGCCACTACTTATATAGGGACATTGATTCCATTAGTTGGCCATATTAGCATATTAGGATATTAAGAGCCACACTATATATTAGGACTTTGATTCTCATACTTGGACTTAAACTATCACATTTAGTTATTGAAAACCACATTGGTATTTATACCTTATACTCTTGTGTCAACAGTCCGAGATGTTATATGACGAAGTGTAAGTCCTTGGCTCAGAGACAATTAAGGTTGTGCTTGCCGAAGACACCAAGCGTGTAAGTTAAGGTTTACCATATACCTTGCACCCTTAAGTCCACAGTCAGAGATGCTGTGTGGCGAATTGTAAGACCTTAGCTCAGAGACAACCAATGTCATGTTTGTTAGAGACACCAAGCATGTAATTTAAGGTTTGCTCATTCCTTCTAATCATTGTGGTTGATTAATAAAATTTTGTTGAAAGTGAACATAGGCCCCAATGTGGCCGAATCACTATACATCTTGTATTGTGGCGTGTGATCTTTGTGTAATTGTTATTTACATTTCCATACTTACAATCATTAGTAATTGAGCACCAAACACATTGAGTTAATTTAAAATTAAATATCATTAATTAACTCACCTAATTAAGATTGGGGTAATTAAAATAAAAAAGAATTTAAATTTTAAATATATCCTATTCACCCCCCTCTAGGATTAACCTACAAGGTATTTCAATGACAAATAGTGGACTGAATCTTTCCACAGTTAGGGCAAGCATCTTATCTTACTGATACTAGATCTTGGTCTCATTCTTAATTACAACATTCTTCTTAAATGTTTTGGTGTTGTCATTGCCTTTTCTAACCTCATCCTAACTAGGACATTTCCTATTATGATCCTGAATTTGTGGAACCTCATCGCACTCATATTCTACTATCATGGCAATGTTCACAACCTTTGCAAAAGTCCTCGGTCTCACCAATGCATCTTGTCCTAATGCTAGGACACAACCCTTTCTAGAACTTCTTAGTCTTCCACTCCTCATTCTTTGAAATATAGGGAGCAAACCTCATCAACTCCATAAACTTAGCCTTGTATTGCAAGACTATGCAATTCCCCTGAATCAAGCCCACGAATTTGGCTTCCTTAGCCTCCTTAATAGTTTGTGGAAAGTAGGTATCTCAGAATGCATGCTTAAACATATCCTAAGTAAGTGGCTCTCCAACCTAAATGGGCAAAGTACCTCGGTTGGCTCTCCACCAATGCTCAGTTTCCCCCTTTAACATAAAGATTGCAAATGAGGCTTTATACACTTTAGTACAACCAACTACATCAAATATTTTCTCAAGTTGCATAAGCCAAGCTTTTGTAACCATTAGGTCTGGAGTTCCCCAGAATTCGGATGGCCTCATCCAACGAAATTGCTTTAACATGTCGTTCCCAAATTCCACATGCATGTATCACATAACCATGTGTCTCTTCATAACCTTAGTTAGGTTTCTGATAGCTCTAAGTGTCATAGTAGGGTCCTCTTGTTCAACCTGAGCATCCGAAGAGGTCGATCTATGAGGCAGAATCTTCTCTTAAAATAATCAAATAAACTCAATGTCAAACTTCTAAAATAATTAGATCATCCCCAAATATGTCAAGACTTATCAAAATCACATAATAAAACTTAAACCTTTACATCCTTAAATCACATTCTAATGTCTCATCAATGTTTCATTGTTCTAATTATTTCTAGACTTCCCTCTAATGTTCAACCTATAATTTTCTAGTTTTCCTCTAAACTCTCAAATCCAGAGCTCACTCAAAGATGTCTATAGAACCTTAAACATGGCTCTGATACCAACTTTGTCACGCCCCAAAACCCATACCTATAAGGCTACAAATTTTGGCATATGACATTAATCATTTAATATCAATTTCATTCAAATTGCTTATATATATATATTTTTTTTACCTTTTGCCTTTCATAGATACATAGCGGGATTTGAATGAAAATTACCATTTTTGAACATAAAAATTAGTAAAGTTCATTGATTAATCACATATCTAAATAAGTTTTCTCATGATCACCATATGGATCTCTGAGATCTAATCACAAAGGAAATTTAGAATTACCTCAATCAATTAACTGGACACAAGAATCCAATCCGACCTGGTCTCCAAAGTATCTACACCTGCTCT
>JAOXJP010087656.1:0-14785 GCA_025762735.1 Platanus orientalis | reverse complement strand
CCAACTTGCTAAGGTGGTAAAATCTATGAGTGTCATACCACAGACTTGGGTTCAAAACCCGTCTTCACCTACCTACTAATAAATTAATCACTAACATTTACCTATCAAAAAAAATGAAAAAAAGTCAATTGAGATGGTTTGGTCATGTACAATGAAAAACAATGACCATGTCAGCGAGGAGGAGTGATACAATGAAAGTTGAAGGTGCTAAAAGGACTAGAGGAAGGCCAAAATTGACCTGGGTTGAAGTAGTAAGGAAGGACATGGCAGCTTGAATAAGGCTGTTTGTTGTTGTTGTTGTTGCTATTTTGAGCAAAAAGGTATTAGGATTCTTAGGTTACTAGAAAACTGAATTTCTAAATCTATCAATATCGGCGGTCGATTGATGTAAAGAGGTTATGGATTTTGATTAGTAAAATTTGAGTTGAGAGGTTCTTCTCCGGTCCATCTTAGCAAAATTGTTGGAAAACCATAGTGGTTCTTTGAGACTTGTTTTAAAAGGTTTTCTATTGATTTATTCTAAAATATCCAACCTGACACAATATTGAGACCCAAAAAATCAATTGGTTAGTTCAATTCATTGATATTTGAGGCACTAAATTCCTGTAAACATGGTATCTGTTTGCTGCCGTGTAAACTAAATGCACAATCAAGTATTTTACGGGAGCATTCTTCGATTTCTGTCACTAAGGCTTCAGATTTGTTTGAGTCTCCAACACCAATAGGACCCAGAGGAGAAAAGAAATAAATATTAAAAAATGTATATACTTCTGCCTTTGAAGCCCCAATATCCAAGTGACTAGTAGATTACGTGTCATGGACTTCTGTTTGTTCTAAGAAGTTTAGTTGCTTCTTATAGGTACTAGACCAAATCACTAAACTGGAACTGCCATAATAAAGAATTTGATGATCAAACAAAGGATAAGTGCTTGCACGGTTCAACCATAGCATATGTTTACCTTCTGAGCACAATTCAAGAATCATCAAAACTGCAAACCAAGTTTTCCACAAGTCTCGAACAGCTTTAAAATCAGTAAATCGATAAAATTGGCTGAAATGATTTGTTCTTGTGAAACAAATAGCAATGAGAACATTAGTGAGATAGTGATTTGGTGTAAGTTGAAGCTCTAAGAGAACAAAGGGCGACACCAGAAATAATTTGCATTGAGGTTGCATGAAATGTTTAACAATTTGAACTGTAATAGAAGATAATATCCTCAATAAACTGGAACAGCAGAACAAGATTCATGTTACCAACCACCAAAAAAAATTTGCATTGAGGTTCCAAATCACATTGAATGCAATCCATGCAACTACCCATAAACACTATTGTTTCCCTGTAAGGAGGAGATTTCAATGGCGAGATTTAATGGAAAAGACTGACAACAATTAAACTAAGAATATCATTATCGATGGTAAAACCGATTCATTTTATCAAAAAAAAGATTCAATTTTTGCATGGAACACAATTTGAAAGGAAGGAAAAGCGTAACTCACTGAGAATCAGAATAAACTTTAGCCCGTTTGTGATGGAAATCCCGATCGCGGCTCCCTCTCTCCAACCCCAAGGAAGTTTCTTCATCGCAACCCAACCCACCAACCTCCACAAGGCCATGATCACTGGGATACCGATCAAGATAACGACAACCCCCAATCAAAAGCTCCCACGCAGCGGAACCATTCCCAGTTATCTCGCTCCTTCCACGATCACCCGTCACAACTTCCATCTCCGAAAGCAATTCCTCCACCGCGCTTTCCGAACTGTTTAAACCATCCAATGCTAACCCCAGTTGAGAAGTCCCAGGTACCTCATCTTCCGTATCCACAGGCGAGAATTCCTCAGGCTTACCTTCAATCTCAGTAGAAAAGAACCCCCCTTTCATACCTCTGGTGTTTTTTTCTACTTCTTTCCCAAAACCAAAACAACACCAAAGCCTCATGCACTCCGGTGCAGAATCAAAACCAAAACTAAAACCTTAAAAGATGTGATCTTTCACAAACCCTAGATCACGATCCCATATTTCGCCCCCAAAAATCCAAACTCACCTAAAAAAAATCAACCCATTTCCGCATTTCCAAAGCCCTACAATCAAACCGATTCATCCAAACTCTTATAACCAAAACGATTCTTCTAAGAAAAATATTAGAAAGTACACCCAGAAAAAAAAAAAAAAAAACCTCTTTCTGCAAGTAATCGACTAATGTGAGAGAAACGATCGGGAATTTGCTAGGGTTTTTACATGAAATTGCTCGTAGCTACCAAGATTTTACAAAAATAAATAAATGAGCTGATCCGATCATTCCCCTCCAGTTCTCCTCCCTCTCTCTCGTTCTCTCTTTCCTCTCTCCTTCCCCTCCTCTCTCGCTCTTAATAGATCGGCGCTAATGGTGATGTATAAGAAATCGTACTTGTACGGACAGCGTCTTTGGGCAAACAGCTCGCGCGGATTGATAAATAATTTCTGACTTATTTTTTTATCGTCCGATTCTCCGATACTTTTTTTTTTCCTCTGTCTCTTTATTGAAAGATTTGCGATATTTTTTTATTTTCTTTCCTTTTTTACTTTATTTTTTTTTATATAAGATATATGGATTGCGATATTTGGTGAAGTACTTTATACAAGGAATCAAATTTGTGTCAACGAAAAAATTTTAAGAATATTTGTGAGTAAATGAGTCAGATTATTCATCCTTGTACTTAAAAGACTAATTTGAACAGCTCTAAGGCGATTAGACCTAAAAGACTTCGGAAAACTTGTATGGTGTTTTTGGTTCATGCGATCCTTTTTTTATGGTGAGATCTGAGATCATCATTGTTTGTAGTCCTTTTACTGTAGTCAGACTGTACCACCAGGTCATTGGATGACACGCGGGTGGAAAAAGTGAACCATCAAAAAAATGAATCGATGCTTGGTTTTTTTTTTTTTTTCTGCCCACATGTCATCCAGCACTGGTGTTACAGTCTGACTACACTAAAAGGGTTACAGGAAATCCGCTTTAGTTGGGGGACACTTGGGTCCGCTGCTGACACATAGGGAGCCCATACTACCACTTATTTGCCCAGGCTAATATTAGGGTTGTGCCTGGGGGCTGGGTCTCATCTGTCTAAATAGGCGTGGAGTTGGCCCATTGTTACTTTTTTCAGGTTTGGCCGGCTTAGGAATTGAAAAAGGGATTTTCTATTGCCACCACAGTTTTTTTCTAAATCCACCTCACTTCCCCTCTCTTCTAAGTCCACTTCAGTTTTTTTTTTAATTCCCCCTCTTACACTTCTCATAATGCCCTTAGCCAAAATCCTCTCCCACACCTCATTCTCCACCTTAAAGGCCTCTCACACAACATTTTTTTCTAAATCCACATCATCTTCTTGTTCCCCAAAACTGAAAGAAACCATCCAAAATCATTCACCTCATCTTCTTCTTCCCAACCAAACCGTAAGAAACTCCACACCCTCACCTCCTTCTCTTTCTCCTCACCTCATTCTCCTTCTCCTTCACTCCCTTATTTCAATTTACACATTGCTCTCTTCCTCTCCCCCTACCTTTTTTGAAGCTAAAATGGCCCGTGGACAAGGACAACGCGGTGGGAGAGCAACCTCAACATCCACCCGAGGTAAGGAATAAAATGTAGTTTAAATTTTCTTGAAATTTGGCTTTTTTTGTAGGAGTTTTTTTTTTTAAAATCTCCGGCATCAAGTTCGGTGGCACCAATCCGAGTACGACTAGCTCACTCGGCTAGGCTATCCGAGCATAGCCCGCCCCACTCGGCCACTCCAGCTGAGCACATGGTTTTAAAACTTGGAATCAGAGTCGGAATCGGTCCTGACCGATTCCCGAGTCGGATCGGCCAATCCGGACCAATTACGAGTTGACTCGGCCGATCTAGTGCAAAAAAAAACTTCAAAATGTTTTGAAATTCAAATTTTGAAAAAAAATAAAAAAATAAATTTCAAACCGATTCCCGATCCGGATCGGCCGATTCCCGAGTTGGATCGGCCTAGTCAAAACAGATCTCAAGTTGACCCTGAAAATCGGATCGGTCTCAACCGATTCCGAGTTGGATCGACTGATCCGACTCAGAATCGGCCGAGTTTTAAAACCATGGCTGAGCATGCCTTAGTATGCTCAGTTGGGGTGGTTGAGGGGGGCAGGCCATGCTCGACTAGCTTGGCCGAGTGAGTTAGTCCCTCATAAACTCCAGATACCGAACCTAAAAAAAAAAATTTGAAAAAAGATTTTAAATTATAAAAGATAAATTAAATACTATAAATATAATTTTTGTATAAAATACTTAAAATATTTTTGAAAGTTCTTAATTAATTTCATTTTAATCTTTTTGATTAAAATATTTAAAAAATTAAGTAAATGCTATAAATTTACTATAAAATTAAGTAAATACTTTAAAAATTAAGTAAATATTTTAAAAATAATATAAATAATATAAAATTAATTAAATAATGTTAAAATATAGTTTTTTCTAAAATAAAAATTGTTTGAAAATAATTAATTAATTTTAGTTTAATCTGTTGGGCATTGATTGTATAAAAATTTAATTTAATGTTTAGAAAACTTATTTTATTTGTAAAATATGTCATTACGTCTAACACAATGTGACATGTGATAGACTTCGTACCCACTGCATCTGCTCGACAGTGTCAGGTCATAGAGAGGTCTGGTCCGGCTAGAGACTCCTATATGGCATCGACTAGCAGCTCGCACATAAAGCCTACTACCGAGGAGTATGTTAGAGAGACACCAGAGCCTACGACCGATGAGTATGTTAGAGAGGCATCAGAGCCTGTTGCCAAGACATCTGAGGATGTTGGAGAGGTGTGTGAGGATGTTATAGTCCTCAGAGCGCCTATGGACCCGATGCTCCTCACTAGCTATGCCACACACGTGGTTGCATCTATATGGTAGCATCAGGTAATGCTTTTAAGATTTAAAAATTTTACTTATAAATACCGGGTATACTAATAGTATTTGTTTCAATTGTAGGAGCATGGCTTGCTAAAGTGTATCAGCGACAGGTCGAAACTAGCGGAGTGGGAGTTCTACCCTCTAGGTGTGCAAACTAGGATATGGCAGGGCTATATTCAGTGCTCTGGCCTATTCCCATTGGTTGACAGTTCCTATCAAGCAATGAGCCCTGTTGTTATATCTACATTCATTGAGAGATGGTATCCTGAGACAAACACTTTCCATTTTTCATTCGGGGAGATGACTATCACACTTAATGATGTGAGCGTACTGCTTTATATTCCCATGGTTGGAAATAGTGTCTCCTCCAACTTACGGGGGTGTGACGTACATAAATTGGTAGCCCGTACACTTGCAGTGACAAAGGCAGAGGCAACATAGGAGGTTCAGGGGAGGTCCCTGAAACTGGAGTGGCTACGGAGAATATTTCAGGGGAAGGTGGTTGATGCCTGTGGTGATAAGGTGATTAGATGCTCCGCCAAGGCATATTTACTTTATTTGATCGGTACACACTATTTGTAGACAAAACAGTGACTCGGGTGCAGGGTGGTTATCTCCAATGCCTAGAGCATCTTGATAGGGTCCAGATGTACGTGTGGGGAGCCGCTGCTTTAGCACATTTATATCGACATTTAGGGGTTGCAGTAGGTCGGATGTATGACAGATCACTAGCTACCTTACGCTGATGGAGGGGTAGATATACGAACATTTTTCCCTCCTTATTCTGCATCGGAACAGACATTATCATCCCAGTCAGCCACACATCCACCATTATTTACTGCATAGGGAGACAGGTTATCTTACGGACAATGGAATGATGCTTCGAGAGTCCATTGATGCGTTGGGCCCGCACCAGGTATTATGTTTATTTTTGTATAATGTAGTATAGTTCAATACTATCATCATTTTTCCATAATTATCTTTTATATGTCTGACATATATTTCAACTTGTGCAGGTCACATGGACACCGTACAACAATGATAGGCAGTTTCACCCATTTCTTAAGGTTGCATTCTACCATGACGTGCTTAAATGCCTTGACGTTGTGAAGCCCTACAATCTGATGCGAGTGTTGAGGCAGTTTGGGGGACAACAGATTATTCCATCTGCCCCACTAGTGTTAGTGCAGTGTCTTACTGTCCCACTCATATTTTTTACTAGGAGGTGTGGGCAGTGTGGTAGAACCACGTACTCTCGGATGAGCATTGGTCCGTGCCGTCACCTTATCCTGGTGATTGCGTGCTGGACTACATGGACTGGTATGCACACGTATCATATCAATACATACATCATCCAGACGACATATCGTATGGATCACTACAGGCAGATTCAGAGTCAGCAGACCAGGTATATCATTTCAACACTCGTATTTCTCATTGTAGTTAGTTTTTGTTATTGTAACTTATATCTATCTATACTTATTTCAACGTATTAAGCGGGCATTGGATGTACTGAGACCGGTTGTTCAACGTTCGAACATTGGGTTCAATCATTTGTTGAGTGTGGTTACAAGAGTATAGGATATCCTGACTTGTCATGCTAGCGACTCTGTTGAGACGACGACATCTATACGGGAGTACATACGATAGAGGAGGCGGACCATAGAGACAGAGATCATAGAGACATAGATTTAGTTTTTTTTTTAGGAGTTGTATTTGTACTTTATAGGGGATGAGACCCCTAATACATTGTACTATTTTGTTTGGGGATGACCCTATTTATATAAATCAGAGTTTTTTTTTCTTTGCATTCTTTTTTTATTTGTTCTTATGATTACATTTTTATACTTTAAAATCACGCACTAAAATATCGCAATCGCTCAATAAAAAAAAATAATAATAAAACGATTGTGTGTGGGGATGAGGCCCCTAAAAAATAAAAGCTCGCAACTGAAATAATATTAAGATTAATTACCAAAGGAATGTGTTGATACAAAATGTTTTAATAACTATCGATTATATATACAAGTCATCAATACAAAATTGCATAATCAATGCACTGTGCGGGATACATCTAAGCTATGTTTCGCCTCAGTCAGTCGTCAGTCAAATCCAACGTCTCCTGTGTCCCTACATCTTCGCTAACCACAAGTCAGAATTCTTCAATTTGTGGTTCGTACGAATATAGTACCCATCCCAACGCATTATCAATACGGTATCTATGCCAATATATTGCGATGGGTGGGATAGGATGACCCGACAAGAGAAAAACCTATAGACATAACAATGAGTGAAGTTAAATGAAAAGCATGATTAACTGTAATAGCACATTGCAACTTATATTTACCTGTATGAAGTGATTGTTGTTCACGAAGCCAATAGCAAGTTCCTTCCGAGTGGTAATGGGTATAGGGTCGGATTGGAGTGGCAGGAATGTTAGACACTGTCGCACACTCAAAAGGTACAGAACATGGTAATAGGAGGCTACCAGGTGACCACATTATGGCATGGTCATCCAATACTCACATGACGCACCTTCCATGAAGTGCACAATAGAATGCCTAATCTCATTCAGTGCTACAAACCCATAAAAAATCGGCTCATAATACTGTGTGTGACTATCCAGTTCATGTAGCAAGTCATTCCGAACTTGTGACCAACTATCATCTCCCAAGCCCAATAAGGCAGCAATCGCCTAGAACCCATAATTTCCATTGGCTTATACATTTATAATATGCTGAATAAACTGACGTATGCCATATGAAAAGTGCCAAATGTATCATATGACGAGAATTGAACAGACGTCTGACAAACGACTTGTGACAGAAGGGACAATGCATCAACATCAACAATATGACAAATCAATGCAACTTACACAGTAAGAAACCTATTAATTACCTTATCTTTCACTCTCCTCTGTTGGGTTGGTCTCACCGACTGTAGAGGGTTGACATCCACTAGACATGTGACAGACGGAGAATAGCTATCCTGCATTGATGGTACTATCTCAAATGCGGATGGATCACGTTGGTTAGATTTATCCATATTTCCAGGTGACCTACCTCGCATTATTGATTTGATCTCCGGTTCCTTTACATGTATACTCCCCAGATTTACCAACTCTCTCAATTTCCTAAGTTGTCAGCTTGTGGGTAAACCTGTTTTAACAACTCAAATTCCTCGATATGAATATCATCTTCATTTACATGGTTCTGGTTCGAGCTGGGTTACATGTCAAGCTTGGGCCAATGAGTATGCAAAGAATAAAGTGGGATTGGATGCCTCTGTCTAGTATAATCAGCAATTTCGTGGGCACATGATAAGCCGTGAGTGTATCTAAGCTAACATCTACATGCAACGGGATCAATCCCAATAAAGTCAACCCGTTTTGTCTCGTCAAGTATCTTCTCAAGTGCAGTGATGGAGACGTTCCCACGAAGCTCCCTGAACATGGATGACATATAACTATGTTGGACAACCATCTTCAATTTCTCGAACGATGTCTTGATTGATGTATGCTGTAATAGGAGCATGTTGTGTACATTCGACTAAGAGGACTCGAAATTTCTTCAACTAGATTTCAACTGCTTCTTTAACTTGGCATGAGCACTCTCAACCCTGTAGGAAGCATAAGGAATAGTTAATTAGGTACCAACCAATGAGGAACAATTGTAAGTAGAAAAAAAAACAAAAAACCTTACATATTCGTTGTTGTGACCCCTAGATACATAACTCGGTCTGTCCAAGTTGCAACAAACTTATCCTTGTAGGTATCTAACCAACTCTGCACATAGTCAAGTGCCTCTAGATAAGGACTGAACTGCTTCTCCAATAGTGCTAAGTGGTTGTCGTAATTCTCTTCTATTGGTGACAAAATCACTAGATTCCAGTAGGTCATAAAGAAATCCCACGTCTCCTTTGTTGAAAATAACTTTTTACACTTTGCAAGTACATTTTTATTGATGTGTCATCTACACAACAGATGTGTGACAGTGAAAAACACTTGTGAGATAACATTCATTAGAGCCAAGTCTCTATCTGTCACAATGACGTGGGGTAAAACATTATCATCTATAATACCACGCAAGACATCCAGGACCCATTTGAAGTTGTCATCTCTCTCATATTGTAAAAACACAAACGTCATGGAGAAGGTCATGTCAGTAGATGTCATCCCAACGATTTTTAAGAGAGACATACGATATCTGTTAGTTTTATACGTGCAATCCATGAACAACACATGTGGGAATGCATGTAATAAATCCAAGCTGATTGGGTGTGCCAAAAATAAGTTGGTGACAGCCTCACTATCCTCACTCGTACGGTGCCACTCGATGTACTGATGCTCAGCCAACAGTGTCAATAATTGCTGTATCTGGGATCTCCCACCATTTTCTTCTAACTTATATTTGTACCATGCATTGTAGATTTCCTTCATTGTAGTTGTATTGAGGAAATCTTTTTTTTTATAGTGACCAAAATGTCTATTGGTTATACGTTACTCTTAGACATGTCTTTTAATAACGAGTACTCCTCTTCAGATAATCTACTAGCATAGGAGTGACCCTCTAGATAATCTGTAGCCCGATGGTTATGCACACCGCATACAACTTCTAACATTCAATCATCATCACTAAGCAACTGCCTACCTTTCAATCAGAATGGACATTCACATTTTTTGCACCTGTCCCCCTAACATTGGCACCCACACTGATGTTTTTAGATCTCGTCTTCTCTATACTGTCTACTCCTCTCACATCCAAGGGTCATACTAGCTTTTCTTATAGCACCACTTGAATTTGAGTTCAAAATGGAAATCACAAAACCATTCTTCCTTGCAACATATGTTGTCCACTTAATTAAGTTTACCCGACTAGTGAATATCTGCAAAAGAAAGAAAGAACACAACGATCAATTGATTCACTTACTATAGATTATTTTTAGCGTATATTAAGGACTGGTTTTTACCTCGTATGTAATGAACTCATAACTGTAATCCACGACCATTTGATTACAAGTTTGGCTACATTGGGTGGGCTACAATCACAAGATTTATATTTGTATATTAATAGACAAAACAAATCTTTAAAAAAATTCACTGATTTTTTAAAATTTTTTTTTGTTATATTCGGACCTAGTTACCCGAGCATAGCAGGGGTTACTCGGCTAGTCCAACCGAGCACCCTATGTGGTGCTCGGCCAAACTAACCAAGCAGACAAAAGGGTGCTCGGTTGGGCTAG
This sequence comes from Platanus orientalis, assembly GCA_025762735.1. Lineage (NCBI taxonomy): Eukaryota > Viridiplantae > Streptophyta > Magnoliopsida > Proteales > Platanaceae > Platanus > Platanus orientalis. Next base: position 4,625 of record JAOXJP010087656.1, on the reverse strand, counting down.
CCAAGTAACCCCTACTATGCTTAGTTAGCTTGGCTGAGCACACCATAGGTTGTTCAGCCCGGTCTTGTTGAACACAACGCGAAAACTCAAAAAAAAAAAAAAAAAATTTCACGTACCTCTGTGCTTCATTCTCGCTCTGGTTCACTTCCATTGTACTCTATTACTCCACTTTCTTTGTAAATGCCTAACCTTCAAAATGAGGTATTGGGAGGAAGGATTTGGGAAGAAACCTAAGAAATGAGGTGTGTTGGGAGAGAAATAAATGGAGGGAAGGGAGTACGTAATGTTGGTTTTGGATGAAGAGAGTGAGGTGGACTTAGAAATCTTTCTTTTTTTTTTTTGTGAAAAAGTTAATGTTGACTTTGTACAATGGGTATTTTGGGAAAGGAAAATATGAGTTTTAAGTGAGGTGGACTTAAAAAAAACTGTGGTGGAAATAGAACATCCCAAAACTTTTAAAAAATTTTTTTGGGTTGAGTTTAGGCCCATAATTGCCCCTAAATGCATATTATATGGGTTTTGTTGAATAATTAACCCTTGAACTATGTGATGAGAGTAAATTTATTAAAAATATTTGGATTCAAAAAGAAAAAAAAAATATAGAATCAGCATATAAATAAAATTATTATTTGCTAACTAGTTTGGGCCAGACCTTGGGTTAAGCTTAAACATGTCCTAACTAACTTGGCACGAATAAAACTTCAGACCTAAAAGTTGGGTCCAAACTCAGTTGAGCCCAGAATTAGGTTGACCCAGCCAGTTATTTTTTGGGTAGACATGTTGGGCCAGCCTGACCCGATTGACAACCTTTTTGAGGCTAATCATAAGATTTGAGACAACACAAAAAGTGTCATAAATACACCCACTAAAACTAATAAATCTTGCTGAGATGCCAAAAAACATAACAATACGATAAAATGATTGTTTTTTTAACGTGTATATATCAAAACAAATTAGTAATTACACCCACCACTGTACCATCCAAAATACTCTTATTATGTTGTATCTTGCCATGTCCTTTAGAAGAAAAGTATGTATTGTCAGCGTGAATTTGGTGCAACCCCTAAAAACAATAAGGTCCTCCCTGCATCAGGGGTGGACACATCAGCACCATAAAGTGATTTACATTTTGGGAGGGTGCTTTTCACTTTTTGGTACCGATGTGTCTGCCTCTGATACAGGGTGGACCTTAGAGGTTTTTTTTAAAGGGGTGCACCAAATCATGGGGGTTGTATTTGTATTTAAAGTCACATGAATTGGACAATCTTAACTAGGGGTGGCAATGTTTGACACAACCCATGAACCCAACACGAAATAAGCGGGTTAGGGTTGACTGTATACATGTTTTGGGTCAAATAGGTTGACCTGATTTAACACCATTAATAAATGAGTTGGGTTCGGGTTGAGCCATATACTCGTATACCCCTATCTCGACACAACGTGAATCCGACACGCCAACATGAATTACCACATAACCTACAAACCCAACACGAAATAACCGGGTTAGGGTTGACTGTAAACTTGTTTTGGGTCAAAGCGGATCAACTCACTTTGACATGATTACTAAATGGGCTGGGTTCAGGTTAAGCATATAGTTGTATACCCTTATCTCAACACGACATAAACCTGACCCGCCAACATGAATTGCCACCCTTAATCTTAACCATCCATGAAAACATGATAATAAGAAAAAAAAAACTTGTAAAACAAAAACTGCATAAATGATGAAATCTTAAAATATCATGAACTATGAACTATGAAATTTTAATTCAACTAAGAAACCCAATACCATTCCAAAGTTGAAACAGCCAAATCATAACAAGCAAATATCTCTAAAAAAGGCAATCCGACCCGGAATACCAATCAAGATTCGGTTGGCATCTCAAAGCGAGACAATGGACAAAGTATTCCTAATTTTGAGTTTCCAAAGTCTCAATCGAAGATCGTGAGACAGGGATCCCATTGAAACTCGGCTCTTCATCATCTCCAATCTCCAATCACTTGCATGTCTTCACGTTCTTCTCTATGACAACCTCTACATCTACATTAATCATGAATTTACACCTTTTCTCCAAACCATCTTTGGCTGCTTCACAAGCAAGATCTTTCTTGTGTGAGATCCAGGAAGTCCTCGGGGTTCATATGGCATAGACATGAAAGCATATAAGCAACATAATTCTCAGTTTTAGGATAGACAGCCAAGTCTGACAACTTCGTCTCAAAAACTCTAATCATGGAACAATCATCTTCCTCCCTAACAATGGGGAAGGGCTATTGGCACCCCCTAAATTCATCACCACACCCCCAAACTCACCATCCCCTTTTTTTGCTCACAACACCCCATGCATTTCCCGAATTACCCTCTCAAAACCTAAACCCCTCTTTAAATTACTTTTTTCTTACCACATCCCTCCCTCTCTCTTCTCTCTCACTGTGTAAAAGCACCGAACGAACGTTCTCTCCCTTTCTCTTCTCTCTCCCTATGTAGCACTGAACGTTCTCTCCCTCTCTCTTCTCTCTCCCTGCGTAAAAGCACCGAATGTTCTCTCCCTCTCTCTTCTTCCTCATTTCTTCTCGCCTCTGGCTAGCACTGCCCAAGTCCGGCAACCATCGGACGTTGTTGCCACCACCGCTGCCTCTCCCTCCACAGCGCAGGTAAGCTTTTTTTTTTTGTTTCTTTGGGTTTTGGTCTATTCGGTGGTGCAGGCCTGAACAGGGATGGTACCGTTCAGTGGTGTAGGTCCGAACAGTACCAGCTCTGTTCTACCTCCGAACGAGAAAAAAAAAACATGGTTGACTCTAAAGAAAAAAAGAGAGAATATTATTGGGTTTTTTAAAATTCTTGTGGACATTGGCGGATGGTGATCTGCACACGGCCCACTTCAAGTGTTAGTCGCGCTGTCTCGCCTTGTTAGCTTTTAGTTCTGGGGTTTTGGTTTGCGGCCGGATCCTTCTTGGGAGGAGGGGTTCGGGCTTTTATTCGGAGTCGCCACCAACTCGGGGTTAACCGACTGAGTTGGATGTTGGTCCGGAAAACTAGACTCGGAAGTCTAGGGTTTAACTCCTGGTACTGGTCTGGGTTCCTAAGATTAGGGTAAGTGGTTTGGTTTCATTTGGGGAAGGTGTTAGGCACACCAAATACCCGCCTTTTTAGGGTGGCTTCTTCCATTCATATGGGTCTTGGATTTGTGTTCATAATCATGCCTTGTTAGTTATGAATTTGGGTGTTTAAAGTCCTTTTATGTAAATCAGAGGTATGCTAGATTTTTCTCAGGCCTAACGCCTATTTTAGCTCTCAACGCCTGAATTTTAATTCAGAGTAAAAACAGGTGTCAACCTGTGAACAATCCAGAAACTATTCCTGATTTTGACCTTTCTGTCTACAGGAGAACCCCTTAAGGTTTTGGTCTTTAGAGGGATGATGGATTCCTCTATATGACTAATTGTTGGCCTTTTTAGGGTTTGGAATCAACCCTAGAAAAAGGGGGAGAAAATAAGAAAGTAAAATTTTTCTGAGTTATAGGCCTAAAACCTGTTTTTTTATCTCAACGCCTGTTTTCTATATGCTTAAATTTAATTCAGGGTGAAAACAAACATTGGAAAACCTAACCAAGTAGGCACTTTAATGCTACTGTTTAAGGTGTTTGGGGGGTCCCAACACTGTGGGACCCTGGGTTAGGGATAGGGGAAGTCTCCTAGGGTCTCATTGTGCAACCCTAGGGGTCCTGGGCTCAGGCCACGTGGAGATATGATTTCCTAAAGTGGGTCACTCAGTTATCTGTCACAGGCCGCCTGTTTTTTGGTTTGACACCTATTTGTTCAACGCCCAAATTTTAATTCAGGAGGAAAATAGGCATTGGGTATAAAATGAGTAGCTTTTTGGGTTTTTGGGCCACCCAAGTGGGGCCCAGAGGGGGGAACTTCTCTTGGGTCTCAAGACTAACCCTAGGGTAGACCCATTACTTAACTAATTTTGAAAAAAATATTTTTTAAGATCCAGGCTTGATGCCTGAAATCCATCCCAATGCCAAAATTCATGTCCAATGCTTGATTATTGAAATCAGGCGTTGGGAAGAAATCAGGGTCCACAGAGGTGCTGGTGCATAGGGATGGGTCTCATTCGCTAGAAAATGCCTTGGAATAGGCACTGGGATAATCAGGGCTCCTTGGGGTAGGTCCCAAATCTCAACGCCTGAGTTTATTCCTGACGCCTATTTTTTAATTCACAAAAAAATAGGTGATAATTGCTGGGAGAAAATCCAGTAACTGTATTTCTCAATTTTGGAGCCCCTACAATTTTAGAAAAATCCTAAAATTAAGCATGCTTATGACAGATATATAGAGAAATACCATATAAAAAATTGAGCTCAAAATCATACATGGATTATCAAAAATAAAATCACAAATATTCCTATAAATTGGGTCTTATAGGACCCAAATTTTGAGGTCTGTTTGGGGGGCCATTTGGAGGCCTTCCACAACTTAAAAAATTACCAAATTAAATACTGAACTATCCATATATGTCTATTACAACATAGTCAAAATTCTGCTCAAGAGGCCTTATACAAAATTCAAACTAAATTCAGCACTAAAATAGGTTGAAAATAAGAGTAAGATAGAGGTTG
>JAOXJP010087635.1:0-14785 GCA_025762735.1 Platanus orientalis | reverse complement strand
CACCTAACATACCTAAAATTGAGTTTTTTCATTCAAACTTTTCATAAAAAGCATTATAAGAATATTAGAAATTTTAAAAAAAAATTTCAAAATTTTTTGGCTTTGGATCGGGTTCAGACCAAACGATCCACACATGGATCGCCGATCCACGATCTGATCTCGGATCGATTTTGGGTCTGGACGATCCGGTCCAACAATCCGAGTTTTTAACCATGTCAGTAAGTCAATGAATTGGGTGATATGGTGAGGCATATCAATGCTACGTTTAGCTATTAATCTTGGTGGAAGCAAGTAGAAAGGGTTTGGTGATTGTGTTTAACCGTGTGGAGTTGTTGTAGAGGTCACAAAGGCAGTGTAGCCTGTTTTTTGTCATTATTGTGAAGGATTACTTGTGAGTTGTGGTATTTCGTGGTTATTTGTTTGTTGCAGATGATTGTTTATCATCATGTCTAATGTGAGTGAGGCATCTAATACATCTAGGAGTGTTAATACTGGTGTAGGCAATCGAAGAGGTAAAATCCATCGTTATGGCGACGATGGTCAATTTGGTGGTTGGTCTAGTGCTCGTAATTGATTGATGTGTGAATACTATGGACGTAGTCATCATACCAAGAATACATGTTGGAATATTCATGGCCGCCCTCTAGATTTCTTGACTCAAACTAGTATTTTTCCTAAAGACCAGTATCATAGCCAGTGTGTTGGCAGCCAGTCCAATGTGCATTCTATGACTTCAATGCCATCCTCTGAGTCTCCAACTCCTACCTCTACCACAGCCATCGCATCTGATGAGTTGTTATCTCATAGAGAAGTTAAGGCATTTTGTCAATTTGTGGCTCATCTAGATCCTTCTACAGCTTCCATCTCCTTGGTTGAGCATTCAGGTATATTTATGTCAGTGCTTAACGAGTCCATCTATGTTCCATATAGCTCATAGGTTATTGATTCTGGAGCATCATATCATATGATTGGTCTGTCGTCCATGTTTTTGTCTTATCATGTATGTTCAGGGAAGGATAAAGTCCGTATAGTCAATGGTTCTTATTCCTTTATTGTTGGTAAAGGTGACATTGTTGCTAGTCCCTTTATGCATTTGTCTTACGTTTTACATGTTCCTAATTTTTCTCTTAACCTTCTCTCCATCAATCATATTACAAAATCTTTTAATTGTAGTGTTACTTTTCTTCCTTCTCATTGTGTGTTTCAAGACTTGGAGACAAGGAGGACAATTGGTTGGGGGTTTAAAAAGGATAACATGTACTTGTTGGATACTTCATCTATGGTTGCCACACTTGTTCAACAAGTTGCTACACCATTGAAGAGCTTGAATAAGAGCAATTCTTAACAGTTGTTACAATGGCACAACAGACTACGTCACCCCTCATTTACTTCAAAAAATGTTTCCTCAATCTTTGTTCTTCTCATTCTCAGTTACGTTCTGAACCTTGTGAACTAACGAAGCATTGTCACTCGGTTTACCCTATCAAGCATACAAGAAGTTACTCTCCTTCTGATCTAGTGCATTCTAATGTATAGGGACCTTCCCATAAGGTGTCTTTGTTTGGGTTTTGCTATTTATCACATTTGTTGATGACTACAATAGAACCACTTGGGTTTATCTATTGAAAGTCAAATGTGATGTATTTTCTACAATAAAGTCATTCATTCAATTGGTCTCCATCCAATTTGATGTTAATGTTTATGTTTTTCAGTCAGAAAATGAAGGGGAGTACTTATCTAGAGGTCTTGCATCCTACTTTAATGTGTCTGGTATCATTCATCAGACTACATGTCCTAGCACCCCAGAACATAATGGTATTGCAAAACGAAAAAACCATCATTTGCTTGAAATCGCCCGTGCCCTCATGTTTACCAAGAATGTAACTAAAACTTTCTGGTATGAGGTAGTGCAAACTGCAGCGTTTCTTATGAATCGTATGCCTTCACGGGTCGTTCAGTTTAAAACCCCCATTAAGCTCCTTTTTCCCTCATCCACTTTGTTTCCTCTGCCTCCAAATACATTTGAATGTATATGTTTTGTTCATCTTCCTAAATCGGATCACACTAAATTGGACCCTAAACCGCTCAAATGTATCTTCCTTGGATATGCTGCAAATCAAAAGTGGTATAAGAGTTATCACCTAAGTACTAAGAAGCATCTAATCTCTTGAGATGTGAAGTTTTTTGAAGAGGTTCCTTTCTTTTCTTTCCAAAGACTTCTCTTCAAGGGAAAATGTTGGTGGTTAGGAAGAGATGTCTCCTATGTCTCCATTGCATGTTCCATTACCCGTTCCATCTTTCTCTTTTAATCATGGTGGAGGTCCTAAGGATGTTGGTGATCACGGTGGTGGTCCTAAGGATGTTGGTGCTCAAGGGAAAAAGATAAAAATTGTGTATTCAAGAAAAGGGAAAAGAAATGAGCAAGACAAAGACAAGGAACAAGTCAAGTTTTCATCTCAAGCTCCCAATCAAGAGGCCTCTTTGGATCCTATCCCTAAAATAGGCATTGTTCCTTCCTCAAATGTTTCCCCTCCAAACAGTTCATTTGATGATATTAATGTTCCAATTGTTATTCGTAAGGGTGTTAGGTCCTGAACCCAGCATCCTATTTCTAACTTTATTTCCTTAAGTCACTTGTCTCCATCCTTTTGTAGTTTTTCTTTTGTTTTGTTTTCAATTTCAATTCCTCGAAATGTGTCAGAGGCTCTTCCACAACCACATGAGAGAGCTACAATAAAGGAGATTAAACCACTTGAAAAAAATCATACATGAGAAATGGTTAATCTTCCTCGAGATGAAAAACATGTTGGGTGTAAGTGGGTGTTCATAGTGAAGTATAAAGCTGATGGTACAGTGGAGATATATAAAGCACATCTCTTTGCAAAAGGCTACACTTAGTTGTATAAAATTCATTACCAGCAAACATTTGCAGTAGCTACCAAGATGAACTCAATCAGAGTACTCATCTCACTTGTTGCTACATAAAGTTGGTCTCTACATCAGTTTGATGTAAAGAATGCATTCTTAAATGGTGATTTGGAAGAAGAGGTGTACATGCAGCCTCCACCTGATTTTCAACATTCCGAAGGTAAAGGAAAGGTGTGCAGGTTAAGGCATTGTATGGCTTAAAGCAAACTCCCCAAGCCCAGTTTAAGAAATTTCAATTGGCTATATTGAATAATTGGTGCACTCAATGTCAAAGTGACCATACCTTATTTGATAAGCCGATGCAAAACAAGCTTACAGCCTAGATTGTTTACGTTGATGATATAGTGATTACTGGAAATGATGAATTTTAAGTGAAGTAGTTGAAAATAAAGTTAACAGGAGAATTCGAAAATAAAGATTTAAGGCAGCTCAGGTACCTTTTGGATATAGAGGTTGCAAGGTCAAAGAGCAGTACTTTTTGTCTCAATGAAAGTATATGCTAGACCACCTAACAGAGACAAGGATGCTTGGTTTTAAGCCAATCATGGTTCCCAATAATCCAAATCACAGGCTCAAAGAGGATCCAGATGGTCAGTTAATTGATGCAAGGAGATATCAACATCTTATGGAGCATCTCAGATATTTGTTATTGACTAGACCTGACATTGCTTATGCGGTCAGTGTTGTTAGTCAATTCATGCATACTCCCACATTATCTCATATGGAGACTACTTATCAGATTCTTAGATACCTCAAAGGTTGTCCAAGGAAATGTGTGTTTTATTCTTCCCTTAGACATCACAATGTACAAGCGTATACCAATGCAAATTAGATAGGATCAGTCACTGATAAACGATCCACCTTGGGTTATTGCACTTTTGTGGGTGGAAATCTAGTTAGTTGGAGAAGTAAGAAGAAGGCAATGGTTGCCAAATCCAGTGCAGCGGCTAAGTTCAAGTCCATGGCACATGGTGTGTGTAAGCTTTTGTGGCTGAAACGATTATTAATAGAGTTGTTATATAAACATTGCACATAACCCAATACAACATGATAGGACGAAGCATATTGAGGTAGATCATCATTTTATTAAGGAGAAATTGCAATGAAGATGAATTTATACTCCTTTTGTAAAAATAGGAGACTAATTGGCATGTTCTTACGAAGGGGTTAAATGGAGTTAGGTTTCATAATGTTGTGAACAAGCTTGGAATGAGAGATATTTATTCCTCAACTTGAAGGGAGTGTAGAAGTGTAAGGGTATAGATGTCAGTATATTATTGTACATATACCATATATATATTATATATTGTATACCATCAAAAAAATATAAACAATATTTCAGTGGTGTAGACCAAAAGTACACACGATTTCAAATTTCTTCTCGCATTCTTTTTTCTCATCATCTTCCTCTTATTTCTCTAACATAAACATTATCAAATCACTCACATAAAATTTAAATATTCTCTTTTGTCTTGTCTTTGTAAATGGCATTTTAATTAAATACTACATTTCTACTTATAATGAATTTTCAATTTTCTTGATCCCAAAACCGGTACCCAAAATCACCATAATCATATCAAATGAAAGTGTAATTCTTAGATTTTGCATTTAACTTGTTTCTCCGATCAACAACAACATGAACATAAGATGTACAACCAAACACTCTCAGATGTGAAAAGCTTACCTCTTTTCCAGTCCATGCTTTTTCAAGTAATCCACCATTTAATGGTATTGAAGGTCCTCTATTAATCAAGTACGTAGATGTATTTACTACATCAGCCCAAAACTATTTAGGCAATCCCGTATGCAACCTCATGCTATTAGCATGCTCTACAATCGTCTGGCTCATCTGTTCAGTCACACTATTTTGTTGTAGTGTATGTGATATTATTTTCTCTCATCTAATTTCATTCAAAGCACAAAACTTCTCAAATGCTACAATATTCTCCTCCATTGTTAGACCTTAAGCATTTAAGCCTTAAACCTGTTTCATTCTCAACCGAGGCTCTTCATTTCTTAAACATGTCAGACTTATGTTTTAGGATATAAACCCATAATTTTCTGGTTGCATCATCAATAAAAGTAGCAAAATAGTAAGAGTCACCAAATGAACATACCCGAGCTGGTCCTCATATATCAATATGGACTAGTTCTAACTTCTCAAGCTTTGGTGTCCTTCCTACTTTAGAAAAGCTAACTTTTTATTTTTCCAAAACGCAGTCTTTAGAAAATTCCAAGTCCAAAACTTGTAAACTTAAAAGCTTGTTTTTGTTGTGGAGAATCTTCATTCCTTTCTCGCTTATGTGTCCAAGCCTACAGTGCCATGTGTTTGATTTGATACCCGTTATTAATGGAGTCATGTTTCCCGATCAGATAGAGTGTACCTTCTTTCTTTGCACGAGCTATCACCAAAGCACCTTTGGTTTCTTTCCACATGTCTCTCATGAAAGTAGTTATATGTCTTGAACTTGCGAGCTAACCCATGAAAATTAAATTCCTCTTTAAACATGGTATATGTCTTACACTATTCAACAACCATATACCTCCATTATAAAAACGCAACTGAACATCTCCTTTCCCAACTATGTTGTAAGCCTTATTGTCCCTAAGGTAGATTTTACCATAGTCTCCTTACACATAATTTTTGAGACATACTCTATTTGTTGTGGCGTGAAAGGATGAACCGGAATCTAATACCCAAGACTCCAACTTTTCATCAAGGCCAAAAATCAAAGCGTCTTCAGCAACATCACTTGTATTATTTGTAAAAGCTTTCTTCTCCTTGTTACTGCCTTACTTCTTTTGCACCCAACAATCTTTTTTAAGGTGAGCTTTCTTTCCAAATTTTCAGCATTCCACTATTGGCTTTGATGACTTAGATTTTCCCCTAGATTTTGATCTTCCACGGTCTTATCCTCTTTCAGCAGGTCTTCCTCTACCTTCAACATTCAGTGTGCTCCCACTTGATGATGCTTCTCCTATTGTCTTTCTGCGGACTTCTTTACTGAGTAGTACAGTCACCACATCATCAAATTTTAGGGTATAAATTGATTAACGTCATAATAAGGCCATCCTAATTCTCTAATAATGATGATAGGATTAACAAGGCTCTAACTTCATCATTGAAGTTGATGCCTACCGAAGTTAATTGGTTTGTCACTATATTGAACTCATTTAGATGTTCAACAATGGTTCCACCCTCATCCTAGAGCTGTAAATGGATCGGAGATCGACCAAATATACATAGATCCTGTATTAGATCTGTCAAAATAAACACGGATCCGGTATCAGATTCGATACCCAGCGGGACATATAAAAATGTATCCGTTTCCGAATCCATTTTAATAATCGAATATTGGATACGAAGACGGATATCCAACCATAAGACGGGCGGTCATTGGCCTGTGTGTTGATATAAGTTATAAACCCATCACTTAAGATGGTAAAGTTCCAAAACATGGGCAGCAGATCCATTAGACAAACCTGCAATTGCAAAAATATTAGAATACTAATAAAAAAGGCTTCCATAAAAATTAAACCACCTTGTGAAACAAATTTCAATAGAATGTTACATTAATAACATGTTTTTTTAATTTAAATTAAGCTATTATATCAATTTAGCCAGATCCGAGTATTTAACATATCAGATAGATATAGCTCCTTATCGAGTCCGATATAACCCGATTTTTTAAACGAACTGAGTATTTATTGTTCCGGATGTGCTTATTTCGAATCGGATGCGAGCAAATCTAGATTTTTTCAGATAATTTGTAGCCCTACCCAAGCCATCTTCATATGAAATAACCTCTTCAATAAAGAAAGTGTATTTGATGCGGATGATTTCTTATACATCCACGCAAGAGCCGCCATGAGATCTTCAGTGGTTTTTGTTGATAGTAAATGAACCAATTCTCCCAAAACCTTAAGGTGTTAGAAGATACACAAATCAATATACTTCAACCACCCCTCTTAGGAGGAGCATTGTTCACTCCTGGGATCACACTTGGTGAGCTAGGCACAGGTCCACACAATGCGTACACACGCATAACACTACATTCAAGAAAATACTTTTACTAGGATTCGAACTCATGACCAAATCTACTTTGATACCATGTTGATTGAGGTATCCCTGCAACCGATGACAATAAAGAGAGTCTGATAGTACCTAGGGTCTTCCTATCGAACACCTCCCAATTCGCATCTAACATCATCTCGGGTTTCTTTGTTTACTCTCCAAGAGGTTGATAGAGATTTCTCTGATACAGGAAATCCTCTATCTACATCTTTCATAGTGCAAAGTTCATACCATTGAACTTTCCAACCCCAAACTTTGTAGATTCATCTGCTTATGCCACCATTGCTCCCACTCAAATTGAAGTCTCACTTCCTTGACTTGTTGAAACTAGCTTTCTAAACCTCAGCTTTGATACTAGCTGTTAGGGATTATGCCAAAGCCTTCCAATCAAACCAAACAAAATGAAAGCAATAAAAATCAAAGAATAAAACAAATCACAACCACAAGCACACCACAAAACACAGGATTTACGTGAAAAACCCCAAATTGGGGAAAAAAAAAGAAACCGCAGAGAAAGCTTCACTTTTTTTAAAAAATTACAAGAGTTCTCTCACAAAACTACACTTTACTCAATCTCTTTTCTCTCTTCTTCTTTTTAACCCTAACAACGATAGAGACATTATATGCATCATAGAGATCAAACTTGGCAAGAATCCCTCTTCTCCACAGACCTTCTATCTCAATTCGCAACTGAGTTTCTGCCACCAGATTGATCTGGAATACCTCAGATTGATCTACCACCTAGGTCTGATCAATCTGCCTGAAAATCATATCAGTTTGCCTCTTCTCTGTTGTCCGCTTACACAGTCCAAAACCTGCCTAGATCGGTCCACTTAATGTTGGATTGGTCTGACTATGATCAGATCAGTCCGATTTTGCCATAACTTCTTATTGGCTCCTCCAACTGCATCAAGCTCCACCCCAACAATATGATTTAAGATGATGATGGTTGATTGAGATTGTTTATGTTGTTTCTCTCCTAACCATACAACAACAACAAACAACCTTATCCTAACTATTTGGGGTCGGTTACACAAATCATGTTCTGCCATTCTAGTCTATTTTGGGTCATATCTATTGTTACCATAACTGTAAAAATTCAATTCTTCTCACTAAGCTTCTAAAGTTCACCCAATCATTTTATTATCTCACAGAGAGTCCTAGCCAGAGACCAAGACAAAAGGAATAGATTTTTAGTAAAATTTGGGCGCAAGCAATAAAGTAGCTAGAGTATGTTGTTTATGGATTCTTTTATAGAGAGTTAGATAGTACGAGAGATGATAAGTGGCTTTATACTAGACCTTCATGAGTTTTATTATTTTGGGAACCTTTATAGTTTAGATTTATTGTTTTGGACTAGTTTTACATACCATTATTAATATTTATTTATTTAATTAATTTTATAGATGTTTGTTGTCAGGTGAACAGCTGTAATGATGAGTATGGATGATATTGGGAGTGTTTTATATCTATTATCTATCAAGTACCCACAAGTTTATTAAACGTGGTTACTTTTTTACACAAAGCATGTGGAAGAGGATTTTTTACGAATACTTGAGCATCCAAAGAAGGACACTAAAAGGAAGCCTAGACGTCCATAAGTTATCTTATATGCTCAATCTTAGTTTCATTTAGTTGTTGTTGTATATTTCAAACTTGTACGTTTGTTATGTTTCTCTTTTAAGTTTTATGTAATAAGTCATGTAACTTTAAGTAGTAATATGACCACTTAAAGTCATGTGACTTTTTAAATAGTCATGTGACACTGTAGAGACAGATTTTAGCCATTTGATTAGATTTAAATTAGTGGTTGTGATCACATCTTTGCTAGGGCAACATCCTATTGTCTTATTTAAGGATTTGTTTAAGTTGTAATAGCAACTTTGGAGAATTGTTGAATGAAATTTCAGTCAACGCTTGTGGTTTTTCTCTCCTTTTCTCTTACGGATTGAGTGTGGGTGTTCTTACTAATTTATTAGCTTGAATTAGCTATTTGATTTTCCTTCTTAAATTATTTTATTCTTTCAATCATCAACAGTTTACATGAATTGGTATCAGAGCAAGTTTTGATTCGGAGTAATCGAGTGGGAGATTTGGGGTATTTCTCTACAATTTTGCAAGATGGCACCAAGGAGAAAGAACCAGCCTCGTGGACCAGCCACTCCATCAAATTAGAATGTCACCCTTGATCAACAAGAAGTTATCAGTATGATTGAAGATTTTAGAAGGCAGATTCAAGCTTTACCCAACACATTGTGCAAAGAGAGAATCCTTTTCAAGATGGCGACGAATTTGAGGGGATGATTATCAACATGAAGAGGAATTCAAAAATCATTTTCATGTGAATGCTTCAAGAATACTAGCACGTATTCTCTTTGATGATAGGCATTGGGATGTTGTATTTAAAGTGAAAATTCTAGAATTCAGCAAGGATCTAAATGGTGAAGGGTTTATTGATTGGTTGCCCATTGTTAAGGGAGTGTTTGACTTGAAGGATGTACTAGAAAATAAGAAAGTGAAGTTGGTTGCAATGAAATTACGTGGAAGAGCCTCGGCTTGGTGGAAACTCATTATGATCCATCAAAGACAAGGTAAACCTAAGATAGCTGATTGGGAGAAGATGCGTAAGAAGGTTAAGGAGACATTCTCCCATATAATTATACACAACTAATGTATCAAAGGCTACAAAATTGTTAATCAAATGACAGATCTGATGATGATTACACAGAAGAATTTTATGAGCAAGTTATTAGAAATGAGTAAAGTGAGGAGTAAAAGGTGGCAAGATACATTGGTGGATTGCAGATCAGGTTACAAGATGTGTTGAACCAGCAAGATAATTGGAAAGTTTCAAAAGCATACCAATGTGCTAAGGCTACTGAAATTCAGCAAGGAATGGGCTTAAATAGGGTAGCCTACAACCAATCTAGTTTTGGTCGTATGGTGGCTCCTAGGGGGAAATCTCAAGGATCTAATACAAGCAGCCATCACACAGTAGTTGGACCCCAAAAAGACGGCACCAATACTTCTCAACCACGACATAATATTGGGTCATCTAATCCTAAACCACAAACTAGTGGGACAGTCATTAAGTGCTTGAAGTGTGGAGAAATAAAGCATAAGTTTTCTGACTATCGAAAAGCAAATAGTCATGATGGAAAACAACTGTTTGTCGATGATTGTTAAGAAGAAGAAGAAGAAGAGAAACCAAAAGAAGATGATACGCCTTACTATGATCAGGATGATGAAGAGGCCATGGTTAGAGGAGATGATGGGCCGTGTCTTATGATGCGAAAGGTTCTTATAACACCGCGATATAAGGATGCTAAAGATTAGCTCTGATAAAATGTGTTCCAGACCACTTGCACTATTTCTGAGCAGGTTTGTAATCTAATCATTGATAGTGGAAGCTACACAAATATTATTTTTCAAGAGGCAGTCACCAAGCTGAATTTGAAGGTTAAAACACATCCTCAGCCCTACAAACTTACTTGGTTTAAGAAAGGCAGCAAGGTAAGTGTTACTAAACGATGCTTAGTTGACTTGTCTATTGCAAATAGATACTTTGATAAGGTGTGGTGTGACGTGGTAACTGTGGATGCATGTCATATCCTATTTGGCAGACCTTGACAGTTGGAAAAATACCTACACATTCGACAAAGATAAGAAGAAAATAATTTGTGTCCTATCGAAAGAGGAAGTTACACCTAAACCTAAGCAAGAGGAGCGTGTTAATTTGCTGTCAATGGCCAAATTTAAGAAGGAATTGGAAGAAAATTGTATACTGTATGTCTTAGTGGGTAAAAATGAGTCACTTAGGGCTAATTTCTCACTTGTTGTTCAGCCTATTCTAGAAGAATTTGTTGATGAGGGATATCCAGCACTATATTGATTTGATCCCCGGAACCAGATTACCTAATAAAGCCCATTATAGAATGAGTCCTAAGGAGCATGAAGAGCTCAATAGGCAGGTCATGGAATTGTTGGAAATGGTTTATGTACGTGAAAGTGTGAGCCCATGTGTTGTACCAACACTATTAGTTCCTAAAAATGACGAAAGTTGGAGAAAGTCATTGATAGTAACACCATAAACAAGATTACTATCAAGTATAGATTCTCCATTTCTCATTTAGATGATACATTGGACCAACTCTCTGATGCTAAAATTTTCTCTTAGATTGACCTTTAGAGTGGTTATCACCGAATAAGGATTCAACCAGGTGATGAGTGGAAGACAACATTCAAAACTCATGAGGGATTATATGAATGGTTGGTTATGCCATTTGGACTATCAAATGCACCAAGTAATTTTAAATGTGTGATGAATCATGTTTTGAAGCCTTATATTACAAATTTATAGTGGTGTACTTTAAAGACATACTTGTGTCTAGTCATTCAATGGTGCAGCACCAGCAGCATTTACGAGTTGTTTTGACTACTTTACGTGAACAGAAATTGTTTATAAACTTGAAAAAGTGCAGCTTTATGATAAAGCAAATCTTATTCTTCAAATATGAAGTCTCTTCTCAAGGTGGATCAATCTAAGATACAAGCCATTCTAGATTGGCTAACTCCCACAACCATTTATCAGGTACATAGCTTTCATGATTTAGCTTCTTTCTATCGATGCTTCATTCAAGATTTCAACTCTCTAGTTGCACCTATTACTGATTGCATGAAGGGGACATTTAAGTGGACTAATGAAGCCGAAGAAAGCTTATCATTAAAGGAAATCTGTCAGAAGCACTGGTTCTCTTCCTACCAAATTTTACTAAAGTTTTCAAATTGCGTTATGATACTTTAAAATTTGGAATTGGGGTAGTACTTAGTCAAGAAAGGAAGCCCGTGAAAATCTTTAGCGAGAATTTAAGTAGTTCAAGGTTGAGATTTTTAACTTACGATGTAGAGTTCTATGCAGTTGTGCAAACCATCCACCACTGGAAAGAGTACTTATATCAATGGGATTTCATTTTATATTCAAATCATGAGACTTTAAAGTATTTGAATGGGCAATAATATCTTAACCTTCGGCATGAGAAATGGGCAACTTATTTACGGCAGTTCTCTTTTATATTAAAGCACAAATCAGGCATACAAAACAAGGTGACTAATGCTTTAAGTAGAAGGTCTATTTTGTTATCAACAATGCAAGTTCAAGTTGTTGGGTTTGATAACTTCAAAGATTTATATACAACTGATCCGTACTTTTGACAGATTTATGAGGAGGTTTCCAATGGCAAGTGCAAACTTAATGATTTTAGTTTGCATTAAGTTTCTCTTCAAGGGAACAAGATTGCGTGTTCCACATTATTCTTGAAGAGAGAAAATCCTTTTCCAACTACATAATGAAGGACACTTTGGTAGGGATAAGACTTATACATTGGTTGCGGCAAATTATTTCTGGCCTAAGCAAATGAGGGATGTTCATTGGCTTATTAATCATTTTCACATCTGCCAAGTGTCCAAGGGAGGAGCTACCAATGTTGGTTTGTACACCCCATTTCCCACTCCAACTAGTTCGTGAACTGATGTTAGCATGGATTCCGTTCTTGGGTTACCTCAAACATAAAGAAATATGGATTCCATTCTAGTTGTTGTGGATAGATTTTCTAAAATACCACATTTTATACCATGTCGAAAGACTATGGATGCTTCCCATATAGCTAAATTGCACTTTAAAGAGATTGTTCATTTGCATGGTCTGCCGAAATCCATTACTTCTAATCAGGACAGAAAGTTTATAAGCCATTTTTTTAGGACTTAATGGAAATTATTAAGATCTAAATTGAATTTTGCTTATCATCTGCAATCCGATGGACAAACCAACGTTACCAATAGAAGCCTTGTGATGTAGGATCCAAGGGAATGGATTCTTACTTCCTACAATAAGTAAACTTGAGCAAAAGCCAAAAAGGAATTAAAAAATCAAGAAAAGAATCTTGAATTTTAAAAATATTGAAAAATTAATAAAATAATTCAAGAAACAAGAAATACCAACGGAACTTAAATGGAAATTATGCAAGAATGATTAAATAATGATAATCAAGCAAAGGGGCCAATCAATTTAATGAAAGAAGCAAGAATTCAATAAAAATCCCCAAATCTATCCAATTTAAAAAAAGGGAGATTTTAAGTTTTCAAACCCTAGATGATGGGGACACTAAGGGACAGGCTTTCCCCCACCTATATTTATCCCAAGTAATATTTAATATAAAAGAAATTAAAAGAAAAGGTGATTTTATGGTGTATAGCTGAATGGGTTGGGGTTCTAGTTTGAATTTGGGAATTTCAAGAAATGATGAAAACTAGGTTAATTGGGGAAAAGGTACTAGGACAATAGGGATTTGGAATATAAAGAGATGTTCAAAAGGAATTAGAGAATAGATAATAGGTGAAAAAATAATTTAAAAATCAAAGTGCTGAAAAATCCTAGTTTTATGGTAAGAGAGCAAAATCTAACAAGATAATAAAATAGACAAAAGAAGGATGAAAGGAATTGAAAAGAGAGTGATAAGAGATGAAGAACTATATGATTTTTAATAGGTTGTTTATTCAGAAAACAGCAATAAAGAAGGAGAAAGAGAGAGAAAATGTGATAAGAATAGAGAAGGAAAGAGAAAGAAGAGAGATTAGAAGAGAGACTCACCTAAAACCACGAGAGAAGAGAGAGATATTGTGCCACGAGCTGCCAAACCAAATCACCGATATCTATTCCTCAAAACTGATCATACATTGGTGTTTATGAGGCTTTTATAAGCCTTTATTACAAAAGTGACCAAAATACCCCTCTAAGGAGGCTGTATGGCCAGACCTAAAAAAACTCATAAAACTCTATAAAAAACTGCATAAAAGATATTAAAAACACTTATAGACCTGTCTAGAACTTTCTATTGGTCCACATGACCTTATTACATAGAAAATTATGAAATTACCCCTAAAACAGAAAATTAAATATAAAAATTTGTGGACAACACTCATTCTTCTTTGGCTCCTTATTATTGGTCTTGGGCTTCCACAAAGGTTGGAATTTCTCAAGCCACGATAATGCCACCGTCACCTTGGAAATCTTGTTTGAAGCTCAGTGAGTACTATGTGTGGGCTATTTTAACTCGAGACGAAGAGAATCAATGACAATGCATACAAGTTGAAACTTCCTAGTCATCTTAAAACCTCCAATATCTTCAATATATGTCACTTGATCCCATACCATGGAGATTCTTCAAGCGAAGATGATGCTTACTCGAGGGAGAGTGTTCCTTCACCTAGAAGGATTGATGCAAAGCATGTGAAAGAGGACTTTTTACAAACACTTGAGCATCCAAAGAGGGACACTAAAAGGAAGCCTAAACGTCCATAAGTTATCTCATATGATCAATCTTGGTTTCTTTTAGCTATTGTTTGATGTTTCAAACTTAGCAATTTTCTTATGTTTCTCTTTTAAGTCTAAAGTAATAAGTCATGTAACCTTTTAAGTAGTCATGTGACCACTCAAAGTCATATGACTTTTTAAGAAATCATGTGACAATGACACTATAGGGACAGATTTTAGCCATTAGATTAGATCTGAATTAGTGGTTGTGATCACACATTTGCTAGGGCAACATCCTTTTGTCTTATTTAAGGATTTGCTTAAGTTATAACAATAGTTTTTAGATAACTTTTGAATGAAATTTCAGCCAACATTTGTGGCTTTTCTCTCCCTTTCTCCTAGGCTATGCTTGGTTGCTAGTTAAGTAATGGAAAGTAAAGTAAAATAGTACAGATCTTCAAAAATCCAAATGG
>JAOXJP010087624.1:0-14786 GCA_025762735.1 Platanus orientalis | reverse complement strand
AGAGAGAGAGAGAGAGAGAGAGAGAGAGAGAGAGAGAGAGAGAGAGAGAGAGAGAGAGAGACCTCTACTTGGGTTTCTTCTACCAAAAAACAGAAATTTTGATTAAGTGATTTAGGAAATAATTGAAACGCTCAAAACACAACCTCTCTCATCCACTTATAGCTAACACATACTTGACGAACAAGAAGAAGAGAATTAAACATCTAAAAGTTTCAAGCAGGCACCCAAGCAGTAGCAAATACAACATTGTGTCCCTTCCAAGTAAGCACAAGGTCATCCTCTTCCTTCTTGAATCCCCACCCAGCTGCATGTTCATCAAGCATACTTTTCAGCTCCGAAACCGCATCCTCACTAAACGGCACACCCCTAAAGTTCGCATTTCTCATACGCTGAACCCACCTGGTCTTGGGTTCGAGCCTCTCCACCCTCTGCACCCCCTCATACGCAATCACATTCTCTATCTTCCAGCATATGTCAGCTTCGTACCACTGTCTCTGCTTGCTCCCTCGTGGAAGAAACGTATCAACCGTATCATAAGGTATCCATAGATAATTAAAAGCCGATTTCAATCTACAAATCAAGTTGTTCGATGTGAAATCCGCATCTTCATCAACTAGAACAACCACAGTTGGTTCTAAAACGCGAATCGCATTAAGAAACATTGTTCGAAGTGACAAAGTATGGTCGAAAGAATAAGGAGCCACATCTATATTTCGAATCTCACCGAGGGTTTCTTCAGGAATGGAATGAAGCATCATGTGACAGTTTATGATGAGAGCCTCATGACCTCCACATCCCTCCCCCAAAATTAGTTGTTGCACCCGAAGTTGCTCAATCAAAGAAGCAAACCCATCTGAAGAACTCGAAGGAATCACTCTAAATTCCATCCCCACGTTTCGAGACCTGGCGAATTGCATCAGCTTTGAGCCTAGCTCCTCGTAGGATAAATCGAGCATGGGGGGGACATCGGTGGTGGCTCCGGCGACTGTGAGCTTGATGAAAGGTGGACCTTCTGGACGGTTTGCAATCGAATCGATTAGGGTAGGGATTTGCATGCAATGGGTCAAGCTTAGATCGATTATGTGGACCACGGAGAACCCTTCGGTGGCTTCTAATATGGCGGCATTGGCTGCCGTGAACCCAAATCGGTGCCATGGGGTGAGGTCGACGAAGCTGGCAAGCTCGATGACAGAGAATTTGTGGGTGTTAATGGCTAGATTGGCGTTTGATTTGGCCATTGCTGTGAGGAGCTTGCAACTTCCGGTCTTTGTTGCGCGGGCGATTAGGGCTCGGAGGAAGCTGCAAGTGAGACGCTGGTTGGAGTCGCCGTCGGGGGTTGCGATGTTGTTTAAGACCCAAAGGATTTGTTGGGCTAGAGTGGCGTCGTTGGTTTCGATTGCGTTTGCGCAGTGGACGAGTAGCTCTTCCATGCAATTGGCATCACCGAAGCTACCGAGGGACTTGGATGTGGGGAAACCAGGCCAAGGTCGAGTCCTGTGAAATGGGTTTTTGCTCATGGTGAGATTTGAACATGGGTTGATTGTGGGTGGCAAGGGAAGTGGTTGTGTTTCAGTGAATTGCATCATAGAGAAAGGAGAGAGGAGAGAGAGAGAGAGAATTGAGATTTCAGAAGAGATCAGATGGAGAAAGAGACTATACTAATAGTGGTTCTCTTGGGAACCGATCCATTATGGTGGAATTCAGAATATTTGTGGAGAATTCTGAAACTGAATCAAGAAAATAGACACTTCAGCTTTTTGAAGATTTTAGTTCTTCCCATGAAAAAGGACTGAACAAAGGGGGGAAAAACCCACATCCCAAAAAATTAGTTGAAGTCAAATTCGGCAACAGACAGCAGGCCTTTTGCCAGAATCAGCTTTTTGCAGTGGAAGGACGGGATGCAATAAGGCTATAGAACCAGTGTTATAACAAGACTTTTTCCCCTTTCCCAGGCTACAAAAGGGTGTAATCTCTAGTCTTTTTTTTTTTTTTTTTTCCTTTTATTTTCTTTTTCTCAGGTGAGAAAGAGTGGTACAGGTATTATTAGGGTATTATAGTAGGATGAGAGGTGGAATTCTGTTGGTTTTTGGGGGCATGTGAGGTGGCCGGCCTTGCAGTTGTCCTGATGTGGGAGTTGGGTTTTTGTCAGTTATTGGATGAGTACTGAATGGAAGTTTGGCTTGGTTTACTCACGGGCCCTGGTATCATGAACAAATCATATTCTGCAGTTCCTTTTCTCTCTCTCTCTCTCTCTCTTAAAGATTTATCATGAGTTTTAAACTTGTAAGATTTTTAACTTGTTAGGAAATTTTTTAGGGGGTTTGGACCACAGAGTGATGGAGTTTGATTGATCTTGGTGTGCATGAGTAAGAGAGAGAGAACGAGAGACAGGATTCTTATTGAAAAGAAACCCTTCCTTATTGACGTCGAAAATGACCGACCCTTCGTCTTATCGATGCATGTTAAAGATTTTGGCTGTCTTTGGTCTTGAGGGACCTCTCTCTCTCTCTCTCTCTCTCTCTCTCTCTCACAATTTTCTACAATATTGTAATGTTTCATATCACAGACGTCTCTTTCTTTATGTCTCTCATTGATTATCTAATGTAACACTACATTTGAGCTTTAAAACACTACCCAACTCGCACTACTCTCTAGGGAATCATACTTTGCCGCTCTTAAACATTCTCATCCATTTCTCTCTCTCCCTCTCTCTCTCCAATTTGGCATATATCTTATCCACGATCAGTTTTGGATATCCACTAGAAATTTAAATTTGGCATTTAAGAGGATTAGAATAGGAAGTATAATGTGAAGGGCAAGCTCTTTGGTCCGGGTCCATATCTAGATTCCTTCCTTGGAGTCTGTTGCCTTGACACGTGATACACTCTCTTTTGTACCCTTAATGAAGGTCTGGTTGTCCATGGCCCCCTCCAACCCCACTCCAAATAGACTACTCGACTATGCCACCCTAGAAATAGGACCCCCTTCAAAGTACACCATATGCTTGCTCCCCTCCCCTCCCCCTCTTTAAAACCTCTCTACTCATTGACATCTTTTACTTCAGCATATACATGTTAATGTACATTTGCATGTTAATAACCATCAACATTAGTAACCCCTAGGGACCTCCTGCCTCCATACGAGATATTTCTTCCCTATATGTGCTTTTAATGTTTTATAGTTCGATCCACGAGCATGCGATAAGGCCGAGCACGTGGTACTAACCTCATTTGCCCTTTGGTACCGCATCTGTTCTTCAGACAGAAGAGATGAAAACATTGTTTTGTGCCCTAAATGTGCTTTTCACATTGTAAAATCCAATGCAACCTCATATATATTTATTCATATCCAATGGTACATATGCGCATAGTTGGAACATGTTATGACTGTTCCTCACCTAATTTGCATTTCAATGAGATGTCTTACATTCACACACCTCAGTGCTATAGTTCTCTACTTGGATACAGATTGATTATGTGACGGCAATAAAACCCAGTTTTTCAAATGCCAAGTGAAGATCACAAAAGGTAGAAAATTAAAAGTGGTAGCATGTTGTTTCCTACCGTACCAGAGTTTTAACAGTTTCAATATGCAACTTACAAAAAGATATTGGCAGCAGCAGAAAGCTGACTTGCTTTTGTTTTAATATCACTATTCGAACATGATTTCTAGGGTTCTGAAAAAGCATGCGACTCCGAGAAGAGCATAAGAAGAATCCAAGGAAAGCATATAAGGAGAATCAAGTAAGTTAAGAACTGATCGAGGTTTATTAATTCCCTCTGAGAATTTTTAGGAGGATTCCTAAGCTTGAGAAACAAGAACTAGAGGACATAATGGGTGAAGCCAACAGTTGAAGCATGTTTTGGAATTTTTCTGATGGGAATTCTCTTGCATCCATGGGCTTTGGGTTTCTTTCAATAGGACACCACAAAAAACATGTGACCAACCTTGAAAGTAAGGAATGTCAGCATGTGCCCAAGATACCTCTCCTTTAAAGAAACTCATTTCTATATTCCAAGCACACAAACTTCGGGTAATTTTTAATTATATTGAAGAAGTGCTCTTACCCAAAACATATGGAAGCCAATGGTATGACGACAACATTTTCGAATATCGAGCTACGGAAAAAAGGACGTTCCCTTTTCATGAATTTCGATCTATGACCAAGTTGTGATGATCCATGTGTGTTTGGGCTGTAATAGCCCATCCAATCATTGCTAGTAGTTTGGTTTTCTCCATTGTATGAGGTGGACTATTCAACTATTTAGAATGGACTATGTGTTAGCCTCTAATAGGGTTTAGTTATTAATCTATGCTCTTAATGCGACGCATGTAATGAATGAATGTGACTCAGATTTGGATGCAAATCCGTAACACTTGGATAATTAATTCTATATTAATATTTTATTAATTAACAATCTATTAACTGGGTTTAAAAAATATTTTTAGGGTTGGGGATTTAGGTTGTTGGTTTGGAGAGAGAGAGAGAGAGAGAGAGAGAGAGAGAGAGAGAGAGAGTCTTATTTTATTTACCCAACTTCTTGGGACATATATGGTTGTATTAAAAAGCACATGCAATGATAATCCAGCAAGGGCGTTCTTGTAGTGGTGCTTAATTTTAACATTTGTTTTCCTGACAGTGATAAGCTTAAATAATTAAATTAAAGCTATGCCTTGATCTTCGGAGTTGGAAAATTGATAGAGATTAAGATGGGTAATTACTGATTTAGAGTAGATTCGATTTTGATTTGGTGGATACAGTTCAAATCTTGGTATAAAAACTTGCATGTTAAACCGGAAAGTGGGCTTGGCTGAGTGGTTGGTTGATCAGGTGCCAAAACTTGGATGACATAAGCAATCTGGTCATTCGAGAGTTTTCCATAAACTCATCACCCGGATAACTTGCGTTAAGACCCTTATACTTTTTTAATACATTGTCAATAATAAATCCGAAATTTTAACCCACTGAATTGACCAGCTGGTAACTAAGGACAAGTTACAAGATAACTCAGATGGCAAACTTCTACGTCACCCAACCGATCCGAGATTTTAAACACTGGTTCAATTGTGGAATATAATTCACACACTTAGAGCTTCTAATGTTTATTTATCGTTGAAAATGGTAGGGTGCAATTTATGTTGGCCGGTTGAATTTGTGTCATGTCAAGATAAGGGTATGCGACTATATGATTCAACCTTAGCTCAACCCATTTATTAATGACCAGCTTTGACCCAAAACATGTTTACAGTCAACCCTAACATGCTAATTTCATGTTGGGATCGTGTCAGATTCATGGGTTATGTGGTAATTCATGTTAGCAGGTTAAATTCATGTCATGTCAAGTTAAGGGTATACCACTATACGGTTCAACCCTAATCTTACCCATTTTATTAATCATGTCATGACCCAAAACAAGTTCACAGTCAACTCTAACCAGGTTATTTTGTGTTGGGTTTGTGTCGGGTTAACAGGTCATGTCAAACATTGTCACCCCTAGAAAATGGTAAGGTAAATCGGGTAATTCTCATGATGCAAACAAAATCCCTTATATACGGTCCAACATAAATCAGGTAATTGTTGCTGTGTTTTAGATTTTGATATCCAAACATAGCCTGCCATTGCGATTTAAGTAGCTCCACCACGTTGAGAGAGTGCTGTACTGTGGTCCAATCTCAGATCTTTGATTCTCTCACCTTGGAATTCGTGCCAAAGGGATGCATGCCAGTACCATATACTTCCATTCACATGGTTAAGTTTTATTTATTTTTTCCTTTTCCTTTTTTAACTTTAGATGTTGTTTTCCTTATCTTTTTACCTTTTATCCTACACATCTTGAGCAAATTATGTATTATTATTCAATTTAACAGGCCAGCATGTTTGAAATTAATCAAATAATCCCATCTTAAGCTCTAATCGGCCGAGAAATATCAGCCCAGCCCATCAGGGTTGTACTTGTATCTGTGCTTGTTATTCTCTATGGCCAGGTCTGGTTGCCTAGAATTGTATAGAAAAGAAAATCCCACAATAAAAGAAAGAAAAGAAACAAGAGAAAACCAAATTTTCATGACAACTAGACAGCTTAAAAATGATTTTTTTGTGAAAATTTTGTTATGAGAAAACCTTTTCATGGCAACCAGACAAGGCCTCTATGTTCTTTCTGTTGGGTTTCTGGATATATATATATATATATATATATATATATATATAATCTTACTCATGTCTTCTCTGGGCAGAAGAGATACATGCAGTGCATGACCATTCCATTGATGGGTGCTGCCGACAAATTCTTATAGATTAAATTCGATCATTACCCAAAAAATAAAATGTTATGCGGAAACCTAGATCTATGATCGAACGCAACAAAGAAGAAGAGAGAAAATAAAAACAGAAAGCAATCACACCACAAGAGCAAAAATGATTTACGTATGTCCATGGGTGAAAACGGAGAAGAGCTTTCACTATGATCGAAGAATAGAGATTACAATGAAGGATTCGCTTTGCTCACCTTCACCAATTTTTCGGGTCATATTCGGGTTTTTCGGATCATCATCCCGGGTTATATCTCGGGTTGAATACAAGACATTAACCCAACATCCAAAGAATGCATTCTCCTTTTCTCTCATTATTTCCCCCCCTTTTTTTCTCTTCCAAAGAATGAGAGAAAGAGGAGAATGCATTCTTCTATTTATTCTCATGGAATATCCATTAGTTTTCATTTATTTGATAGCTGGAAATCCAGTTGGCATTGTATGGTGTATTTTAGCAGCATAGTCAGGATTTCAGTACTTACAATTTCAGGGGACTCCTATTTCTTACAGATTATGAATGAGCTGTTGCTCCTTCCTGACACCAACATCAATGCACTAACCAGAGACCACAAGACAACCCTTGACATAGCTGAAGGACTCCCACTCTCTGAAGAATCCTCAGATATAAAGGAGTGTTTGGCCCGTTATGGTGAGTCAAGGCAAATTAATTGAACCAGCCAAGGGATGAGCTGAGAAAGACTGTGACAGAGATTAAGAAAGATGTCCATACCTAGCTAGAATAGACCAAGAACTCCAACAAGAATGTCGATGGGATTGCCAAGGAGCTTAGGAAGCTGCATGGAGAAGGGATCAACAATGCCACCAATTTTCCTTCGCAGAGAGGGAAAGTGTTCTACTTCTACTTAACCAAAAACATGATAATTTTCTCACATTTTCTCAGTGCAACCAATTAGCTGAAGTTTGGTTTCTCATTGTTTTCTCATTGATTTTCTCAGTACAACCAATCAACTAAAAAAATTATGAGAGAATTAGTCTTTTCTATTCTTTTATTTTCTTTTCTCATTCCACACTAGTATGATTGCAACCAATCACAGCCTAAGTGACATGAATCATGAGGAATCGTGAAGAATGTATTTTTAAACTCCCAAGACACCCATAAAGCTAATTGATAGAGTCCCACTCATGAAGGACTTCTCCAAATTGTACAGCTTATCAAAGATTGTATCCTAATCCAAATAGGAATCCTGCTCTAATAGGACTCCTTTATCTCAACAAATCCCTCAAATGTAGGGATTAGATAAGATTATTAATTGGATACCCAAATGGTTAATGATTCTTTATGCGCATGAAGATTCTCCAACAATCAATGGGAATGTGTCACATCAGCAAAAGTCCAAAGAGATGAAGAATGCATGCAACTAATAAGGCTTAAATCAATCAACAGTTTAGAGTCTTGGATGGAATCTATGTGTGATTTCATTCTATAAATACCCTATATTTTCACACGTTCAGGAGGCTTTTGGGTATATTGAAAAGGTTTTTAATACTTGGAAGGCTTTGGTACGGTCAAGCAAGTTCTCTCTCCTACACGTTTAACTCTCCTCCATCACTTCAAGTTCATGCTACTTAGCTCTAAGGAAAAAGACATACAAGTCCATTAAACCTCTATATATTCCATTGGAGAAAAAACAAGCCCCTGAATTCAAAGCTATGGCAAGGTAAGTTTGAAATAGTAGAAGAGAGAAATGAGAACTCTTCATGTATATTTTATATTGAATATCAATAAAAGCCCCAAGTTCCATTATTTTATGTATTCTTGCTTTTTATACAAGTCGTGTAACGATTAGAAAATCAAAGGTTGGTTGTGCAAAATCTCTATGCTATAGCAGCTCAGGTTGTAAGAATAGTGACTGGCTTGGGTTCTATGGCCTATCCATGCCGACAAAGTGGTTGCAACATTAACATTGTCACTACAAGAAAGATGATCATTTATGACGTTAAATTAATGAAGTTTGGTTTGAAAACATTGTAAATAATATTTTTTACAACGTTTATAATACAAACATCATTAAAATTCAATGTTAGTGTAATATAACGGTGTTTTGAACACATAACCGCTATGGATAAGCCTATAAGATACCTTCCATGTTGCTACTAAAATGTCATCACAACACAAGTAGAAGTAAAACATTTTAGCATGGGGTCTTTTTTTTTTGTGTGCAAGGTCTTATTGTTTCACACTCCCGGTCTAGTTGTTTCTAAAACCCCACTTAGGTTGGGGATTTCATGTTATCTCAGTCTCTCTGGCTTCAATCTTAGTTTCTTTTGCACTTGTTCAAGCCTCGCATTCGTTCATTGTCAGGGGAAAAGATCCCTTTCTAAAGTCAAAGCCCTCGTTTCCCTATAGCATATCGTAACTACAGGGATGATAATTTCACGAATGCATTTGTTAAGCATTAAATTTGTTGTTCCAGAACAACACAACGTAACAGACATGGATTAGATTCAATTATGCAATGTGCATTAAACAAAGTGAGAAAAAAATAAACAGAAAAGAACAATCATAAGAGACAATATTTAACGTGGTTTAGAAAACCTGCCTACATCCACGGGCAAAGATGATCAAACTTCACTAATATGGAGAATAAAGAAGAGTACAAAATGTACAACGGGAACTCCCAACACCAAATACGTTCTTTCCTCTCACCAAAGTCTCTCTTCCCACAACCACAATCTTCCATAGCCTCTAAAACCTGCAAGATGCCTCTTTATAGAGGCCTAGAAACCCTAGTTTCTAAAATAGGGTAAAAACCCCAAAATAACCCTACATCAAGAAAAGATATTTCTTGGTTGGTACCGTGCCAATTCAAGACACCACTCAACAAATCTCCATCTTGGCTTGAATTCAACCAAACCAAACACTGAACGAAGCTCCTTGATTATCTTCTCCACCTAGAATGGTGTTCCTGAGCATCCAAAACCATTCTTTCCATTGAACCTTAAACCTTGTAGCCACCATCGCAAAATACCCCAAAAGAATCCTCAATCCACAACTTTAAACTTCAGCTTTGATACCAGTTTATTGTGCCAGAACATAACAACAGAACAATCAAGGATCATATTCAAGTATGCAATGTGCACTAAACAAAATGAGAAAACAATAAACGACAAAGAACAATCACAAGAGACAATATTTAATGTGGTTCAGTAAACCTGCCTACATCTACGGGCGAAGATGATCAATAACTTCACTAATATAGAGAATAAATAAGAGTACAAAACATACAATGGGAACTCCCAACACTAAATACGTTCTTACCTCTCACCAAAGTCTCTCTTCCCACAACCGCAATCTTCCACAGCCTCCAAAACCTGCAAGATGTCTCTTTATAGAGGCCTAGAAACCCTAGTTTCTAAAATAAGGTAAAAACCCCAAAATAACCCTACGTCAAGAAAATACGTTTTGTTGGTTGGTTCTGTGCCAATTCAAGACACCACTCAACATAATTGATTTTCATTTTGGTCTAGAGACTTCAATTGATCGATCGATCTCTATCTTTATTTCTTTAGGTATCTGGTTAGAGCAACTTGAAATTGATTTTTGGATTTGAAAATGGTGGATTGAGGTTCGACATAGCAGAATCGGCATCGCAAGTAAGAACAAAGGGAGATCTTGTAAGCTCATTCTCCTAATGTCAGATGCATAGTTGATTTAAGAATAGTAGACTCACTTCTAAGTCTCATGCCTGAGCACTCTTCGAATCTCCTCTCTCAAGTTGATCAACCGCTTTAGGTTCCTTCGCTTCTTTTCTAGCTCTGTTTAAATCCTATTTGATCTGATTTTGTTTCTTGATTGATTCATTTTTTCTCTGTTTTTCCTTTTTTGGAGTTGATTTTTGAATTGTGATGCTTCCTAGAACTTGGTTTAGCTTTATCATTGGTTTCTTTTTGGGTTTTGAGAGGTTTGACTATTACTTAAGCTAGGTTGGGCTAGTTGATGTGATATCTCAGCTTTTTTTTGGGTACCATTAATGCGTAATGATGTTTTGGTAGCTCCTTTAAATTGTTTAGCTATGTGTTTGATTCGATTGATTGATTAGTCATCATTATTATTATCTTGTTGATTTTTCTGGTCTATTGTAATATGTTTAGTTTTGAATTTCTTAGGGTTTATTGTAATTTGTAATTTGTTGATTGATTATTATCTCATTTTTTATAATTTTGTTTACTGGTTTCATATTATAAGCATGGTTTCATATTGAAAGCACTGTACAGTGGTTTTCTTTCGTAGTTGCATCATCTCAAATTATTGCCTTATGAGACAAGGCTGTTTGTGTTTGGGTTTTCTTAGGGTTCTGAACTTTTTGGGTTTTCTTAGAAGAATTGAATTCTATTGGGCATTAGAGTGCCAAGTCACCTTTTGTTTTCCACCAATACTTACAAAGTGGTGTTCCATTAGAAAAGCTGTTAGGCATGAATCAACCATTTAACTTTATGCTGTGATAATCACAGATGCCATATTACTAGCAGGTACTAACAGTCACATGAAACAAACACACACAACAACAAAAACAAGAACTTCAACTCTATATAATAGTAAACAACGAAGTTGTTTCCATCT
This sequence comes from Platanus orientalis, assembly GCA_025762735.1. Lineage (NCBI taxonomy): Eukaryota > Viridiplantae > Streptophyta > Magnoliopsida > Proteales > Platanaceae > Platanus > Platanus orientalis. The sequence continues at coordinate 3,895 of JAOXJP010087624.1, read as the reverse complement.
TTCCTACGCGTTCTGTTTGAGGATACCTTATTTCCTTCTATCTAATATATTTATGTTTACTTATTAAAAAGAACTAATTGATCGTTTTGGTGAAGACCCTACTTAGAATAGGGAGTCAATTAAATAGGAAATGAAGACAAAGCATGGGTTAGATCTGCACATCATGAAGATTTACTATAATACCTCATAATGCCTTAGAAGGGTAAAAATGTAATTTTTCATGTTTAAGGGAAAAATTATCTTTTATTATTTTAGAAAGTTATTTATGGTGTTTGGGATCCAATAAAACGAATTAGAAGTGAGGATAACAAAAATAAGTCATAAACTAGTCAGGTTTCTAAGTTTTTCTAAGAGCATAATTGGGGTAACTTCATGGGCACACCTGTACCAGTACCGAGTAAATTAGAGTACAAAACATATATCATTGAAAATATCTCAAAATCTACCTTCCAACACCTTAAGCTGCACGTGATTCAAAGTTTTCTGTACAAAGTTATGCCCATTTTACTGCGGGGTGTCTAAGTTGAAAGTTCAAAAATTCCTTGACCCATGTGCATGACTGGTCAGGAAGATAGGGCATGTCCTTGACCTGTGCATAACTGGTTAGGAAGACAAGACATGTCCCTCAGGACATTCCTTGACCGGTCAGGGCTTGACTGGACATACCTGAAAAAGTTTGAAAATGTGCTAAAACGTACTTAGATGACATGGCTTGCTTCTATTTGACCTGTACACATGTGGGATCTCATTTGTGATGATTTATTACCCATTTTAGACCTCATTTGGATCTATTATACATCTTAGAACATAGAAAGAAAGAGAGAGATAGAGAGAGAGAGAATTGAGAGATTTGGGAGGAAGGATGATAAATTCTTTCCCAATTTAGTAAGTTTAACCTATACTTGAGAGTTTTTGCTAGAATAGGTTATTTTCTTTCACAAACTATTTAGTTTTATTCATTTGGTATTAGATCTAAACTAATTTTTATAAATAAATTGGATTTGAGATATTGAAATGAAGAATCTTGGGAAAGAAGCATGGAATTTGAGAGATTGTAAGTAATCTTACTTACTATGGGTGATGTGATATGAATTCCTCTTTTGATTTTTATATTACGTGATGTTATTCATGGAATTCTCTAAGATTATTAAAAATCCTTAAATTCAATCCATTGAACCATGCTAGATCTACAAATCCTAGATTATTTAGTAAGTATTTTTCTCTTCATGCTTCTTATATCCATTTCTCATTGGAATCTCCGAAAATTCTATAGATCCATGCTTTGAACCATTGAATCTTATTTGATCTTTAGATTTACACCTATCTTATAAAAGATTGTTGTTCTAAACATTGTGTGGACTAATTTCCCTCATAAAATCCTTTAGATAATGTGAAATCCGAACTTTTTCCATGCGAACCTTCAAAAATTTGTGTAAAATTATGAATTCTTCAAAATCTACACTATTAATGATCAAATTGATTGACAATCTTATTTTTCTCTCTGTTTAGAACACTGGAAGTGATATTGGTTGATCTTTATCATTATATTCATTGGAATACCATTTGAATTTTTGAATTTTGGTAGAATTATATTGAACTCATTGAACCCTATGCTTCTTATGTGATTTTATGAACTATGTGGACCATTAAATCCTATTACATGCTTTGAATCATTGATTTATGTGAAATCTTAGTGAACTCTTGTAACTCATATCTTATGAATATTGAATTATGTACTATCATCGAATCCAAGTGAATCTTCTGCCTTTGAAATGATTGAATCATGGCAATACCATGCTTATTTTGTTTAAACATCACATAACTATTCTAACTATTGAATTCATGTGAACCTTCGGACTTATTGATGTGAACCTTTTTGGACTTTAAACCTTGGACCTATTTTGGGCCCCGTCACAACACTAAGTGTGACCTTTGGACTTTCCCCTCTTTGGACCCTGTTACTAAGCTAAGTGTGACCTTTGGACTTTGGACTTTGGACTTTGGAAATGCTCTTTGATTCATAGACTTTTGGGCCTATTTTGGGGGCTAAATAAAAACTTAGGGCCCTTCCTTAGGGTTATAGCAAGGATTCAGGACCCTAACCATGGGGTTGACCAAAACATATGAATACTTTACATTGAACTATTGGAACATTGAATATTGAACTTTTTTATTATCAAACTTTAGAACGCATTGAATTATCTAACTCCAAACACTGTGAATATCAAACTTTGAACACTTTGAACCTTGTAAACTCTGAATACTCCGAATCATTGAACATTGAACCTTTCAAAACTAACATATGTCATCGAACTTATGAGTTTTAATCTCCATATTAAATTATTTATTTGAATACTAATTCTTATTCAATATTTAGCATTGAACTCCGAATTATGAAGTCAGAATTCTTTATTTGAACTTAGAACTTTGTATTGGACCTTTGACTTTAGTTTGCTATCTGATTATTATTCAATTTGTACTAGTATGATTATACTTATTACTTTGACCTTTTTTTAGTTCTGTATTGACCTTTGGACATGCTAGTACTCATATTTATGTTTTGCTTCATATTATTTATAGTCAGTTAGATTGGTTATAGATTGAGATTAACCGAGCTATTTTGTTTTTCAAATTGACTATTATTGCAGCTCATCCATCCAAGAGACTTACTTTGACATTCTTAGCTTTTTCTTTTACTCTTCATATTGTTTCAGACATATTTTGGCTATGTTTTAGGACCCTTTTTTTTGGGGTCCATACTTTTGGTATAGTGGATATTCATTTTCCTTGTTTGTGATTTGGGTGAGAGGGCACCCCATTGATGTAGACCATTGGCTTTACTATTTTGATTTACATTGGAGAATATAGTATTATTATTTATTGTGAATTATTGTTTATTGGACTATTGTGATATATTGAATATTGATATACGCTTCCACAAATTATTGAATTTAAAATGTAAATTATGGCTATTGAACTGTGACTTTCGGATTGTGAACATTGGTGATCGAATCATTGTAACATCTGAATCTGAGACGCATACTCATCTTATATACGAATCTGGGGTCAGGAGCATTACATATATAGAGTAAGGAGGAGAGCTCTAATAGAAATCTAGGGCATTCATGAGTATTAGATAAAGAAAGTACCTAGTTACACTGAGATTTTGTTGCATACAAACCTAGGAAGTGTGGTTAAGATAGTGGTTTACAAACCATTGCCTGATAGACCTGCTTATTTTTTAAGACTTTTAGTCAATTTAGTAGCCATGCACCGTGGTTTTGTTGAGGGTTGCATGAGGTTCATTAGGTTAGACAACACTTTTTTAAAGAATCATTTTCATGGTGTACAGCTAACAATAGTTATCTTAGATGAGAATAATGAATTTTTCCCAATTGCATTGGCTAGAGTAGAAAGTGAAAATTGACATTGTTGGGTATGATTTTTTACTAATTCGTTGTGCTCTTGGATAGAGTTTGATTTGAGAAGATAGATGTTCTAGTTGGAGATAAGAACTAAACAATTTAATTCAGTTTTTTTATATTAAAGACTCGATACATGTTAGATGGAGTTTTGAGTTTTGAAACCCATTATAGAGCTCATTGATAGCTCATTTTATTTTAATTAGCTATGTAATTTTGATAGAGATGGCTTTGGATGATGGTGATGGATACGGAGCTGTTAGGAGGACAATGATGATGGTTGGGTGGATTAGACTTTTTTAGAGTGCTATTATATGTTGTGGACTATCAAGTACCAAAATAAATAGAGCTGAAAATTACTATTTGTCAGCACCCAAATTTTGACTCGAGGCTCAAATGGTTTCATTACAACATGGGATAGAACCAAGGTCTAGACACCCCTGAACTTTGAATAGGCAGGCATTCTCAATGAA
>JAOXJP010087613.1:0-14786 GCA_025762735.1 Platanus orientalis | reverse complement strand
AGCATAGACAAAGGGAACCTCCAAACTAAAAAAGCCTAATGGAACACCATTTATCAGTCCAAAAATAAGTATTCAAGCCCATCCCAACATCCACCTGAATTGCTTCCTTAAACTCATCCAAAAGCAGCATTATACCTTTCCAACAACTGATCACACCATGAGAGAAAAGGAAGGCACTCTTGTTTTCCAAGGAATCACATTATTTATATGTTGCGTGCTGTTTCACAATGAAATATTTATTAGCTTTATTGGTTCAATTAATGTAGACAACACATAATGGTATCTAGAGGCCGAGTTATTAATTTATGTGTTGTTGATTGTTTTTATTAACAAACCTCACTTTAAAGAAAGACTAAAAGTGATAAATGTTAGGACTCTACTCTTGTCAAATATGGAAGAAAGAGAATGAGATGATTTTGTCTTCTTATAAATGTATGTTCAACAGGCCTTACGTATTGACTAAATGAACCTAAATATTTTTAAAAGGACTTGGGCTTGTAGTTGGGCTTTGGGACACGTATAGATGTTACGGTTTATTTATATTATCTTTACCCAAAAAAAAAAAAAAAAGATCTGACCCAGGGTTGAAATTGTACTGAATTGAGTGTAAGGGATTTATTTCTCTGCAGCTAACTAGAACTTTTCTGAAATAGCACTATCCTATCAACTCCCTGGTTTTAGTCCTATGGTATATACCGCAGGGTGGTTTGCACACAAATAATGTTACATATATATATATATCATTGTCTTTTATCTTGTATCTTGTATTGACGTCTCCATGGTATCAACTATCTTATATCTTGGTACATCAAGAAACAAAATTCTATATCATTGTCTACTACTGAAGTTGAATACATTGCAGTAAGAAATGGATGCACCCAACTTCTGTGGATGTAGGAAATGATAAAGGACCACGGAGTCGAACAAACTATTATGGATTTGTTCATAGACAACAAGAGTGCGATCCAAATATCTAAGAATCTCATACAACACTCAAGAACCAAACATATAGACATTAGAAACCACTTCATCCGAGACTTGGTTGAAGAAGGAGTCATCACTATTGAGTTTGTCGAAACAGAACATTAATTGACAGATATCTTCACAAAACCAATTGATTCCAAGAGGTTTGCACACTTGAGAAGTGCCATTAGGATGTGTGAAATATAAAGGAAGAAGAAGAAAACAAAAATGTGGGATTTGCTTATTAAAATCTAGACATTTTGTGCCAAAATGTGCAGTGTATGCACTATCAGATCGATTGATATATATCGGATCAATCCGATCACTAAGGATTGATCCAATATAGTGGTTTCAGTGGAAACCGAACAATCACCTTGTTTAAAAGCCAAAAAATCCCAATTTTCTTCATTTGAACTTTGTTCTCTTGCTTTGAACCTCTATTCTCTCCCAACTTCTTAACTCTTTTCCCTAAATCTTTGTGAAATTCTGAGTGCATAATCCTATAGAGGGTGAATAGGATATAATTAAAATTTTAATTATTTTATCCCTTTTTCAATTTTAATTAAGTTGATTAGAGTTGTTTAATTTTAATTCAACTTAATTAAGGTGTTTGGTGCTCAATTGCTAATGACTGCAAGTATGAAAATGCAAGTGACAATCACACAAAGATCACACACCACAACACAATAATCTATAGTGGTTTGGCCACACCGGGGCCTACGTCCACTTTCAATTACTTAATTGATTAATTAATCACAATGATTACAAAGGGATTAGCAAATCTAATTTAATATGCTTGGTGTCTCCGGCAAGCACGACCTTGGTTGTCTCCTAGACAAGGTCTTGCAATATGTCAAACGGCGTCTTTGACCATTGACAAGGGTTTCGTGCTTGGTGTCTCCAGAAAGCACGACCTTGGTTGTCTTCTAGCCAAGGACTTACAAGTCGTCACATGCCGTCTCTGACCATTGACAAATGAAGGGTCTAAATACCAAGTTAGTTCTCAATAACTAAATATAGTATGCCTGGTACAATCCAAGAGAACGATGTCCCAAGATATGGTGAGGCTCTCAATAGCCAAATATCAAAATAATCACCAAGAGAAGCTAAGTCCCAATGTAGAAAGTGGCTCTATACTAACCAAATATACAAATGGTATAGTCTCCAACAACCGCAAAAGGAAGTGTGTATGAGTGCCTCTTAGAGAAAGCAAATAAGCAAGTAGTCACACAACCAAATAAGCCTCTATCAAGGAAAATATAAGTGAAGCACAAATGGGAAATATCACATGGAGATGGGATCTCTAAGGATTCACAAGTAATAGTGGTCAAGATATGCAAGATAACCACAAAATAATACTACTATGAAAAATAAACTCCTAATGTGAAGCAAAAGCTTGACCTCAACCCTAAGGTTGGGAGTTTGTATGCTAGGAAGGAAGGAGCACATCCTTGATCTTCCTCCTCTCTTTTCTTGCAAAGGAGAACTCCTTTGTGGCCACAAGAGAGAGAAACCAACTCTCTTCTTCTTGAAAGCTTGAAAGTTTGAGTGAGTGAGTGAGAGAGTAGAGCTTGGGAGTTCTTTCTTCTTGTCCAAGAATATTTCTTTTCCCTTTTACAAATGCCCTTAAACCCTTAGGTTTGGAAGAGCAAAGATGCCCTTTTATATTGGTCATGGATAGCCACAACCATTGGATGAGAATCATCCAAAATGGACAACAAATCCGGAACATTTCCCCTAGTTTGGAGCGCTTAACTAGGAGCAATTTCTCTTAGACAGTGAAGTCTAGAGAAAAATTGGAGCGCTTTATTTTAGGTATGGAGCTCTCCAAACTGGCCAAATTTTTGCCAGTCAATTTGGAGCGCTCCAACACCTTTGGAGCTCTCCAAATCCCCTAGAGTACTCCACCTTCCCATAACTTTGGGGAAAAGGCTCTAAGGTCATTCTAACTTCTACGAAAGCGGTGTTGGGGGCTAAGAAGGTTTCTTTTATGTGTTTCATTCCCTCACTTACCTTTGCGGATGTGGAAAGATGTAAATGATGTGCACATGAAGCTTTGTTCCTCGCATGATCCTGGCTTGCTTCTTTGGAGTCTTTCTAGTCTTCACGAGCGTGATTTTCACATATTGTGAACACAAGAACCTCCTACACTCTAGCTACAACAAGTCATAGCCTAGTTTATCAACCATGTAATTTCCTATTCATGGAATTTACAACATATACATTTACAATCTCCCATTTTAGAAATTCCATGACAAAACCTAAAATACATGGATGGAGCATAATGATTTAAAAGTGAAAATATAGGACTCCATAACCTTGTGCCACAATATTGACTTCATCATGAAGACTTTGGCACTCCCGCTTTCTTTAAGCCTAAAATCTCTACAACCTTGCTCTCTTCAAAGCATGTGTGCTAGGCATGATGACCCTAAAACACATTTGACAAACAACATACCTTCCTCTAGCCATTGTTAGCATAGTCAAATGTGAAATAATAAACACACACATAAGTAGGCATATGATGTGATCATGAGTGAAATGCCTAAATGAAGAGCAAGACGAATAAGTGAACAATTTATACAAAAGTGTATGAAGTAGTGATCATGAGCACAAATCAATTAATTCATTAGAGTAAGCATTCTTTATTCACTTTCTTTTATCAATTAAGTAATAAAATTTGAAGTTTGTAATTTTAGTTCAATTACCCAAAAGATATAAATTAAATATGGATTTACTCCCCCTAAATAAAACAACTTCCCCTATTTTCATGGCCACTTCTACCCCTTTTTGTCATGGAACTATACATAGTGAGGGAAAGAAAGACATGTGAGGATAAAAAGTAGAAACAGGCACATGGGCCAGAAAATAAGATCTCTCATAAATAGATGTAACCTAAAGATACAAAGATACCAGAGATGGGGTACACAGACCCAATGTATGAGATGAACACTAATGACCCTATACAAAAATTAAACTAGTGTATATAAGGCCTATGCATCTCGGTCCTTGGCATCCTCCTCCAAGTCATCATGGAACTCCAGTGGAACCATCAGAGAGATGAGTGCATCTGGATCTTGGCATCTCTCAATACACATTAATCACTCATCTATATCATTGACCTTGTCAGCTAACTTCTCCATGTTCTATAGCATTTGTGACATGAAGAGCCACAGGGTGTGGTGAGGTGAGCTCTCATTTAGAATGTTTGACCGAAAATCGTCAGGAGTGGGTGCCTGTGATGTACGAGGGACATCACTGCCTAGCCAGGAAGTAGGAGGTGCATCTTGAGCTGCAGGGGCCTCCTAGTGTGGAGTATCATCCCGAGAATCAACAGGAGATGCTCAAGGTGCGACTGCAGTGGTGACTCGCTGATCTTATAAAAGACGAGCCCACTCTATACGATTAAGGAAAGTCTTATCAATCTGCACCCCTTGTTTAAGGACAAGTGCATCCTCAGGAAACTATACACCAAATGAGGTAAAGAGCATGATGATCATGACTCCATAAGGTAGGCAGGGCTTGATGGTCTCATGCTCTACCTCGGTGAGAATGGTGTGACAGATGATGGAGGGAACATCTACCTTATGTTGTGCCATGAGGGAGTATACAACCCAGACCATATTGTCTGACATCACGTTGTCATGGATGGTTGGTAGTAGGTTGCTGGCGAAAATGAGATTCAATAGCCGTGCCAACATGTTGCACTCAATAGATCAGAGCTTCTCAAATCAGTGTGGGTGAGGGTAGCCCAAGAGTGCCGCAATGTCCTCCTTGAGCGATGTAGGAGGATATGTGATTGTCTAACCTATTGGGCGATGGATACCAAGCATAGAGGAGATGACATCAGGATTAATCTTCATCTCGATTCCATATACAACTGTCTCAAAGGACAGGTTTCACCAATTTAGGTTGTGGATGTTGGAATAAAATAGTCAAATGGCCTCCACTTAGACATCACTGTCGAGCAGGGTAATGTCTGTCCATCCACCATTGAGAGGAAGGAAATCACCAAGAACCTCATCAAGGATGGCTTGATTAATGATCCATTTCGGCAGGATAAGCCTCTTGGAGAAGTAGGCTTCATAGTTCTCCTCACTCCGTGTGTTGTGGAACCTTGAGGTGTTGACTTGGGTTCTCTTTGGTGCCTTCTTAGTGCATGGCGCCATCGTACACTTGAGATCTTGAAGGGAAGTATGATGGAGGGGAGATAAGGGTTGTAAGAAGTTGAATGAGTAGGGAATGAGGGTGCAACCCCATTTTAAACACATACTTGACGCTTCAGTTTCACAGTCGCACCGCCTCATTGGAGCGTTCCACTTTAGAGAGCTCCAGACCCTTTGGAGAGCTCCAACTGTCATAAGTTTGAAAACTCACAACAGGGAGCAAGGTACCCCTTGGGCACCAAGTATCCATTCCCCCTTGGCTACATCTCATGCACTAGGTGTTCATTTGAACACTTAGACCCCTTGCATAGGTGTGGTATTCCGGCCCTCGACTCAATGAATCGAGAACATGCCGATCAAACCATAGAGGTATTCAAACCTCTTTGAGTCTAGTGTTTTTGTGAGGATGTCTATCAGTTGATCATTGATCTTCACATATTCTAGGGACAAAATCTTATCCTCCACCAAATCACTAATGAAGTGATGACGGAATCGATATGCTTGGTCTTAGAATGTTGCACTAGATTCTTGGAAATCTAGATTGTACTTGAGTTGTCAATGAATGGGTTCATTGTGTCTTGTGACAACTCATAATCCTTAATAATTTGCTTCATCCAAAGAAATTGTGTGCATCCACTTCCAACAGCAATGTACTCTGGCTCGGCAGTCGACACAGATATAAAATTTTTCTTGCGACTATGCCATGAGACCATATAGTTGTTTACGTAAAATCATCCACCACTTGTGTTTTTACGATCATCGACATTGCCAGTCCAATCTACATTTGAAAATCCAACAATAACTAGAGTGGTATCAAATGGATACTACAGGCCAAAGTCAACAGTCCCATGGACATAACGTATGGCTCTCTTGGCAGCCTTCAGATGAGATTTTTTAGGTGTAGCTTGGTAACGAGAACATGCTCTAACACTAAAGGCAATGTTGGGTCGGCTAGTAGTCAAATACAATAGATTGCCTATAATACTCTAGTAATAAGTAGGATCAATGTGACACCATCTAGATCCTTAGTGATTTTCTCACTTGTACTTATTGGAGTATTTTTCCGTTTGGACTCATTGAACCCAAACTTTAAGACTAGATCCTTGGAAATTTTGGGTTGATTTAGAAATATCCCATCCGACATTTGTTGGATCTGTAATCTTAGGAAGAATCGTAATTCTCCCTCCATACTTATTTTGAGTTTGGATTTCATCGTATAAGCAAACCCATAAAATAACTCCTCACAAGTAGACCAAAAAATGATGTCATCCACATATATCTATGCAATGAGTATGTGACCATCAATCTTCTTGATAAAGATTTGTCTACACTCCCCCTATCGAATTGATTATCCATTAGAAACTTGGTTAGTTTCTCATACTAGGCTCTAAGGGCTTGCTTCAGCCTATACAATGCCTTTTTCAATTTGTACACATTGCTTAATTAACATATGGGGGTCAACAAAACCCTCAGGATGCGTTATGTCTACTTCTTCTTAAAGTACACCATTTAGGAAAACACTTTTTACGTCTATTTAATATAATTTAAACTTCAAATAGCATGCAATGGACAGTAAAGTCTGAATAGACTCTAGCCTGGCCATAGGAGCAAATATCTCCTCAAAGTCTATGCCCTCAATTTGGGCATATCCTTTGGCTACAAGTCTAGCCTTGTTCCTCATTACAGTACAATGTTCATCATGTTTGATTTTGAATATCCATTTTGTTCTAATGACGTTCTTATCAGAGGCTCTCTCAGTTAGGAACCACACATAGTTCCTTTTGAATTGATTGAGCACCTCCTATATGAAAATGATCCAATCTGGATCATTTAGAGCCTCTTTTACCTTCTTAGGCTCAATCTTGGAGGTGAAACAAAGATGACTTAGGATGTTTTCTATTTGTCTTCTAGTTCTCACTTCATCCTTTGAATCACTAAGGATATCATTTGGTGATAATCCTTTCGTGACCCTCTTCTTCTTAGGATGAGGTTGGACACCTCCATCATCCTTGGAGCTTTCTTGTGATAAGACATCTTATTGATCCTTTTAAGATCCCTCGATCTCAATGCAAGGTGAAAATTCTAGCTCATTATTAAAGAATACAACAAGTATTTCTATTTGTGTTGTGTCATTCTCATGATCATCAATGGCTACATTAATGGACTCTTCCATGGTGAGAGTCTTCTTGTTGAACACCCGGTATGCTCTACTATTTGTAGAATACCCTAGAAAGATAACTTCATCACTTTTCTTGTCAAATTTCCTTAGGTGTTCTCTATCCCTAAGGATGTAGCATGAGCGGCCAAACACTTTGAAGTATTTAACAGTAGGCTTCTTGCCTCTCCAGATTTTATAGGCTATTTTGTCAATTTCGGGTCTACGAAAGACACGGTTTGATACATAGCATGCGGTATTCACTGCTTCAGTTCAAAATATCTTGGCAAGATCTTTTCTTGAGAGCATGAAACTCGCCATATCTAGCAAAGTCCTATTCCTTCTTTCAGCAACTTCGTTTTGTTAGGGAGTCTTTGGTGCTGAAAACTCATGCCTAATGCCCATCTCATCACATCAATCCAAGAATTTGTGGTTCTTGAATTCCCTTCCATGGTCGCTTCAAATGCACTTGATGGAGAGGTCCTTTTCAACTTGAATTTTCTTACAAATGTTCAAAAATTCATTAAAGGCCTCAGATTTCTCTCTCAAGAATGCTACCCAAGTGTAATAAGAGAAATCATCCACCACTACTATAAAGTACCTTTTACCTCCTAAACTCTCCGTTCTAGTTGGACTAGGCCAAGTCCATGTGGAGAAGTTCTAGAGGCCTAGAAGTCTCTATTTGATTTGTCTTTTTATGGGGGACTCTAGTTTGTTTGCCTATTTGACAACCTTTGCACATAGGATTGTTAACTTAGGACAACTTAGCCAAGTCCTTAACTACTCCCTTTCGACTTAGCCTAGACAAATCTCTAAAGTTGATGTGGCATAACCTTTGGTGCTAAAGATTAGTCTCATCCTTTTGAGACAAAATGCAAGCATCAAACACATGCTTGTTGGGTTCTATGACCTAGCAATTGTCGCTAGTCCTTAACCCTTTAACAATGATATCATCACTCCCCTTATCTTTGATCTCACACCCGTTCTGTATAAAGTGCACACCATAACCTTTATCATAGATTTGACTTATGCTAATTATGTTTTACTTTAGGCTTTGCACAAATAAGACATTGGTGAGTGTGGGAATACTGGGGACCTCTATGGTTCTCTTGCCAATGATTTGACACTACTTCCATCACCATAGGTGACACTCCCACCTTGAGTTTTCTCAAGATAGACAAACAGTGACCTATCACCAGTCATGTATCTAGAGCACCCACTATCAAGGTACCACCTTGATGTGCTCTCGGCTTTTAGAGCCGTTTGGATGACTAAGAAATTAAGATCATTTTTTCTAACCCATACTTTCTTAAGATTTTTATCTTTTAAGTTTTGAAGTTGGGTTAGGTCCTTCTTCTTTTGAAGATTTATATTTTCAACATTTTGAAAATGAATCTTCTTGTTGACATTTTTCTCATTTGATGTTTTTCTTGAAATTTGTTAATTTTGGGATTTAATGTCATTCATCATCATTTTGCAGTCACTTTTGATATGCCCATCAAGACCACAATAATAGCAAGTAAAGATTGGTCTTCTTGGGACGCGCATTTGTGATTGCCTCATGCTAGAAGGTTGATCATGAGAAGAGGATTTAGCCCTTCTAGGATCATTGGATTGAAAGCATTTCTTCCTAGAAGATAGAGTATGAGAGGGTTGTGGGTTTCTTCTAGTTTGCCCTTTGGGATTTTTAGAAGTAGAGGCATTTTCATGAAATGCTCTAGAGGAGAAAGCCTTGTTGTCTTGGAAGCTATTCCATACCATTTTGGCATAGGAATAAGGTTGAGGTTTTGGTTTTCTAAGTAATTCACCTTGTTTCAAGGGTGCCTTGCTCTTGAATGTGTTTTCACTCCTCTCAACCCCATAGGATCCTTGTGAAGGTCCTAGAGAAAACACTTTCTCCTTGCCTTTAAGAGAGACTTGTGCAATGGCCTTACCCATTTGCTTTCACAAAGACATTCTTAGTCTTTTGTGAGGAGGAAGTATGATTGACATTAGAGTTGAATCAAAGTCCTCTCATGTCACTGTGGTTCTTTCTTATGGTGATCATCTTCTCCAACTTGTCATTACCTTGAGCTATCATAGATAATGACTTCCTATTGTCCTCCTCAAGTTCCTCAATTTTATTGAGGTACTCTAAGGACTTCCTTGTGATATGAGCACAAGACATTTTCAATGCTTTGCTTCTCTTATTTAGGGTTTTCACTTATTTTTTAGGTAAAGAATGAGAGAATCTTCATTGCTTGTCTCAATATCACTACTCTCTAAAGACTTGAGTTTCTCCTCAAGTTCTAGGAACTTCTTGGATAATTTCTCATTATCCTTAAGAAGTTTCTTCTTTTCAATTCTCCTATTATCTTTTTCGAGAACTTGAAAAGATTTTTTTCACTAAGCTCTTTTTCTAAACATATTATCTTTAGGTTCATTTCTTCTTGAGCTTTGTGAAGGGAGGGGTTTTTATTGGAAAGTTCTTTTATCCTAGCACTTTCCATGGGAGAATCTTATTGGAAATAGGAGATTGTTTCCTCCAAGGAATTAATCTTTTGGATCATTTTCTTGCATTCTTTTCTAAGTTGTATGTTCTTTTTCTCTATCTCAACACTTTAGAGGAAGAGATTGTTAAAGGCTTTTTGAATATCATCATCACCTTCCTCTTCATCTCCATCACTATCAATACTTGAGTCATCTGAACCACCAAATGAACTCAAGGGAGAGCCATAGGCCATAAAATCCTTGATCTCCTATGTAGTGTCCTCCTCACTACTTTGGGTTTCTTATTCCAATTCATCGGAATCATCATCCCAATTAGCAACCATGACTTTTCCCTTTGGCTTATACTTCTTGTTCTTTTTTATTGCCGCAATCCTCGGCAATATGATATCTCCCTTTGCACTCATAGCAAATGGGAGGTTCCTTGGAAGAATCATTATTCTTCCTAAAGTTAGGATAGGCTTTCCTAATATACTTGTTCTTGGAGAAATCTCTAGTATTTATCCTAAAGAACTTTTTGAATCGAATAGCCACTAGGGCTAATTCTTCATCGGTTTCCTCATTAGATCTCGAGGGTTCTTCCACCTTAAGGGCAATGCCATTTTTCTTAGTGGGTTCCTTGATGGAAGATTTATAGTTTTGAAGGAAGCCAATTAGTTCTTCCAAATTAATTGTTCCAACATATTTTCTCTCTTCAATGACCATTACTTTAAGTCTAAACCTTTTGGGAAGAGACCTAAGTACTTTTCTCATGACCTTAGTCTCACCAATTTCCTCACCTAAGCTCCTCATTGAGTTTACGAGGTTAGAGAGTCTAGCATGAAATTGAAACTTCTTCATCTTGCTCCATCCTTAGTGCCTTAAATTGTGAAGTGTACAGTTACAATTTTGACATCTTAATAGCACTAGTTCCTTTGTGAGTGACAGAAATAAGGCGCCAAGCTTCCTTGGCTGTTTTTAGGTGGGATATCCGTCTAAACTCATTAGGGGCAAGTCCACTAGAAATAGAGTTCAATGCTCTATAATTGGACTAGTGTGCCTCTCCCTCAACTGCGGTCCACTCACTATGGGGTTTGTTGAGAACCTTGTATCCATCGGTAACTGACCCCCAAATCCTATGGTCATAGGCATTTAAGAAGATCTCCATGCGAGACTTCCAATAGCCATAGTCACTTCCATTAAAAAATGGAGGTGTATTGACTGACATAGTAGACTCTTCCTTGGTCATCTAAGGATTTTCTAGTTACTAGGGTTTTTCCTTTTTTTTTTCGATTCTTTCTAAGATTCAAGGTTAGAATCTAGCTCAGGTTGTTAAGCCCTATAAGAGCAACTTTGATTTGATACCAATTGAAATTTTAAGTGCGTAATCCTAGAGGGGGTCAATAGGATATAATTAAAATTTTTAATTATTTTACTAATTTTTTAATTTTAATTAAGTTGATTAGAGTTGTTCAATTTTAGTTCAACTTAATTAAGGTATTTGGTGCTCAATTGGTAATGATTGCAAGTATGGAAATGCAAGTGACAATCACACAAAGATCATACACTACAACACAAGAATCTATAGTGGTTCAGCCACACCGGAGCCTATGTTCAGTTTCAACTACTCAATTTATTAATCAATCATAGTGATTACAAAGGGATGAGCAAACCTAATTTAACATGCTTGGTGTCTCCGACAAGAACGGCCTTGGTTGTCTCCGAGAGAAAGTCTTACAATATGTCAAATGACATCTTCGATTGTTGACAGGGGTTTCGTGCTTGGTGTCTTCAGCAAACACGACCTTGGTTGTCTCTGAGCCAAGGACTTACAAGTCATCACACGACATCTCCGACCATTGACAAATGAAAGGTCTAAATACCAAGTTAGTTCTTAATAATTGGATATGGTATGTTTGGTACAATCCAAGGGAACGATGTCCCAAGATATGGTGAGGCTCTCAATAGCCAAATATATCAAAATAAATCACCAAGGGAAGCTAAGTCCCAATGTAGAGAGTGGCTCTATACTAGCCAAATATGTAAATGGTATAGTCTCTTCAACCGCAAAAGGGTGTGTGTGAGTGCCTCTTAGAGAAGGAAAATAAGCAAGTAGTCACACAACCAAGTAAGCCTCTATCAAGGAAAATATAAGTGAAGCACAAATGGGCAATATCACATGGAGATGGGATCTCCAAGGATTCACAAGTAGTAGTGGTCAAGATATGCAGGATAACCACAAAACAATACTACTATGAAAAACAAACTCCTAATGTGAAGCAAAAGTTTTACCTTAACCTTAATGTTGGGAGTTTGTATGCGAGGAAGGAGCATGTCCTTGATCTTCCTCCTCTCTTCTCTTACAAAGGAGAACTCCTTTATGGCCACAAGAAAGAGAAATTGACTCTCTTCTTCTTCTTGGAAGCTTGGAGGCTTGAGTGAGTAAGTGAGAGAGTAGAGCCTGAGAGCTCTTTCTTCTTTCCCAAGACTTTTTCTTTCCCTTTTGCAAATGCCCTTAAACCCTTATGTTTGGAAAAGCAAAAATGTTCTTTTATGCTGGTCATGGCTAACCACAACCATTGGATGAGAATCATCCAAAACGGGTGACAAATCTAGAACGAAGAATTCAATTTTGAACTGTTTTGCCCAGTTTGGAGTGCTCTACGTAAGTTGGAGTGTTCCAACATTTTTGGAGTGCTCCACTAGGACCAAAATCTCTCAAACTGAAAGTCCAGAGATTTAATGAAGCGCTTCAAACTGGATAAATTCCTGGCAGCTGAGTTTGGAGTGTACTAAACAATCAACACTAGTGCAAGGTCTCTTTCGTGGATGGTGCAAAGAAAGGTGACAGACAATGGTGAAGGAGTTCCTGTGATTAGGGATGATGGATCAAGGTCCCTCTAGAGTTGACTAGCTGAGTTAACTCAAGGTAACTACACATATAGTTTGGTTGTGATCGAATTGGACGGTGTCAAGATTAAATTGACTTAATGATGTGTGTAGTAATGATTCTTGAAGGACACAGAAAAATTATTTATGGTGTTTGCAAATAGGTTGACTCATGTCTGGTAGGGTACGTTTAAGGATATGGAGCAGGGTTCACTAAGAAGGATGATTGTAGATGATTCTCCAAAGTGGGTTCCAAGGTGAGAACCAAAGGTGGAGTCTAGTGCACATGTCACAAGGTTGATGTCTTAATAAACATGTAGGCGAAGGCAAGGTTCAACGGGAAGTCAAGGGGTTGAGGTCAAAGCCAAGGTAAAGATTATTGTGGGTGTCTTTATGTCTAGCCCGGAAGAGAATAAAGTTAGAGGCATGATTTGAAGACAATGCGAGTTACTGATGGTCACAAAATGGAAGTCTCATCAGACGGTTGCAAGAGGTAGTCACCATGTAAAACCCATCAGTCTCCAAGTGTGAGATTGTTGGGGTATAAAGACTGATGTAGAGAATCCTAGGAAGAAAAGGGTAACAGACCGAATCAATCTACACAAAAAAGTTAGATCTATCCGACAATGTTGTTTTGTAGGAAAAAGACGGCATTAAAGAGTTGGATTGAACCGAGTATTTTTTATGGATCAATCCAGCTAGCTCGAGCTGGTCATTTTTTGTGTATCAATTCGAGGGCAAGAAAATGTTGGAATAAGTTTAGAAGGTCTATGAGAGAGTGGGATTCCTCTCTAGGTTTTATATAAGGTCTTTATGGTCATCTAGGGCAAGAACAAGTGGTTTTGTAGCTGAGAAAAAAAGGTTCTCCTTGAAGGGTTTGCTTCAAGGTGAGAGAATAGATTTCTTCCTTAGGTTGAGAGAAAAGAGGTCCAAGGAAAGGATTTCATCTCAGGGTTTTAGATTGGGATAATGTTAGAGAAAGGGTGAGCGAGAAAGCTTGTAATTTTCCATTATAGTGAAATTATTTCTATGTGGCTTAGTGGTTTTTCCTTAGTTTTGGGAATTTTCACATAAATTTTTGTGTTGTGGTTTCTTATGATTTCGTGTTTATTATTGCATCCTTAGGAACTCGCATCAAGAGGGCTTCAATCATAACATAGAAAAAGTTGGTGTAGGACCCCATAAATCCAAATGAATCACAGTCATTGGTTCATTAGAAAATTTTCTTAAAGAAATAAAGTGCAAGTGAGAAACCTTGCCTATTTGACAACTATTACAAATCAAATCATTTTTATTCCAAGGAATAAATTTTATAAAATCATGTTTATTGAGATACCGAACAATTTTTTTTGTGGGTGCCCCAATCGTAAATACCATATTTCCTTAGTTGTAGAACATTTTCTATTTAAGAAGCCTGTAGCTATGGTGCATTGAAGGCATACAAATCGCCCTTCCTAGTTCTCTCTGTCACAATTCTCTGGGTGTCCCTATTGATGCAGCATGTATGTAGGTTGATGGGTGTTTGCTCAGGAGATAAGAATAAAATTGATATAGTAATAAAGAAAAATAAACAAGATTCCTACTCACAAGTTCACATGCTAATTCAGGCAATTCTTGAAATTAGGATCATATGCAATAGAGGAATTAGGGATCATAAAAATTAATAAACAAGTAAAGACCTAATTAACATACTTGGATTATCAATAAGAAACAAAAAATTAATAATGGGGTTAGTGTAGGTCAAACTAGAAAAGTGCCTAAATTAGGCAAAAGAAATCAGATGAATTGGTTAAGTAATCCCAAGAATGATCTGAAAGAGTAAAGATGAATTTATTAACATTTATCATCAATACCAATAATTTAGGAAATGTCTGTTTGGGTCAAGAAATAAAAATCTCAAGTCTAAGCTATATACCACAACATACCAAAAGTGCCTAAAAAAGGGTGACCCAATGCACGAGGCTCACGCTAACGCAAGGTCTAGGGAGGGCAAGATGTACGTAGCCTTACCTCCATTTCTGGAGAGGCTGTTTCCGTGATTCAAACCCATGCCACCAGGGACGCTAACGGTAAGCCTTACCGTTGGGCCAAGCCAACATACTAAAAGTGCCTATTGTCAAAATTTTGAAAAGAGAGCCAAATAGGAG
>JAOXJP010087602.1:0-14786 GCA_025762735.1 Platanus orientalis | reverse complement strand
AAAACACTATCTCCACTCTTCAACAAGAGTCTTCATTGGAAAGAGACAAGGAGAGTGAACTTTCTAAAAAAACTACTTGCTCCCATGTGCCAAGGAGGAAATGAGCCTTAAAATAGTGGAACTAGAAAAGAAACTTAATGAAGATAAACTATTTCTAGGCTTAGAAAAGGACAATATGAAGCATGAAAAGAGAAGACTTCTTGAGGACAATCAAAAGTTATCCAACAAGGTTCATAAGCTTAAGGAGAAGCTCAAAAACATATGTGGATGTCAGGGTCCATGGGGTTTGGATTCCCCTACTTGTCCGTGGTTTCGGGCAACACTTCGGCTCGCAATGCCGATGCATGAGGGTTTTAACCCTTAGGTTATGGGGTTAGGCTTTTCTGGGAGTCACCACCAACTCGGGGTTTTAATTGATAGAGTTGGACATCAGTCCTGAAGAGAAGGAGTCTACATCCGTAGGTCTAGGGGTTTAACTCCTAAAATGAGTTTGAGTCCTTTAGATTGAGGGTAAGTTGTTTGGTTGCATTTAGGGAAGGTGTTAGGCACCCTAAATACCCCACCCTTTTAAGGAGGCTTCTCTCATTCATATATGTCTTAAAGTATGCTAAAGTCTATGCTTGTGAATTCTGGGAGTTGCTATTTTTTGGATTTTTCTTAGGCTTAACGGTTTAATCTACCTTTAACACCTGAATTTAATTCAGGGGAAAATTTAGGCGTTGGTTCCTAGAAAATCTAGAAACTCTCTTTCAAATAAAATTATTTTAATTACAAGAGAGCCCCTCATGGCTGTGACTTTTAGAGGGATGGTGGACCCCTCCAAGGTGTTCATTGACTAGCCTTTTAGGGTTGGACTTAACCCTGACATAAGGGGAAGAAAAGGAAAAAGATAATATTTATCTATGTCTCAAGTATAATGCCTTAATTTTAACTCAATGCTTAAATTTAATTTAGGGTGAAATTCGGGTGTTGGAAGTTAATCAGATTAGCATTTTAATGTAGTCTTTTGAGGTGGTTTGGTGGGTTCCAATGCTATGGTGAGCCATAGCCTCTAACTATGTTGAATTATAGTGCCCAAGCAGAGAACTAGGTCAAAAACCTTTTTTGGGGTAGTTGGAGAGGTTTTAACTAGAGATGCTCCCATGTTTTCTATAAGTCTCTACCATGCACTAAGTTTGGGGGATTTGAAGCATGAGAAATCTCAAAGCTATGGGAAGTGGCAAACTAACCACTAGATTCTTGGGTAGTTACCAAGGTACTTTTGAAGCAGGTCACTTAAAGAGATTGAGTTTTTATAGCTGCCCGAAGGCTGGTGGAGTTGAGCTACCGACATTCTCCAATGCTTAGTTTGTGAAATGATCTTTTGAAGGTAGGGGTGAAACTAAGAAAATATGCCTAACCATGCTACATTCTGAGTCTGGGAGAATTTCTAAGGGCATTCCGCATGCCAAATATAGACAAAAAGTGTTTTGTTCTGGTTTGAGCAAACATGATGGTTGGGAATACCGGGTTTCTGTAATCCAATGAAAATTTGATAATTTGGAGATCTTGAAATTATTGTAGGATAGCCATTAATAGATTGAATTTCTGAGTTTGGGTGAACTCCTGAGAGTCGATTAAACACCTGATTTTTGTCCTAATTTGTTGCTTCTTTTAGAGTATTTAAGGGAATCTGAACAAATAAGTCCCACGAAAGCTTGCATTCCTTAGATGATTTTTTGAAGGCCTTGCAATTCTAAAGAAATGGACACCAACTGATTCCTGATTTAGAGGTCCGGAGAACATTTTAGCTCCATATGAGTGAAATGCAGTTAAACAGCTTTTTGACCCCATGGGGAAGATTTGAGATTTCAAAGTTCTTTTCTTTAACCTAGAGATTTAAAGCTAAGGTCAAGTTAAAGATATGGTGATCAACTTTTCTAGACTAAGAGATCGGATGAATCTTTGAGAGATTTTTTAAGGGTCATTTGTTGGTCAGGGTTAGCATCAGTTGAGAAATGTGTTGTTGCCAGTTTCAAGCAATATATGTTCTGTGATGGGTTTCTTAGAATTGGGATAAGTAGGGATGTATAGGATCTGAAATTAAACCATTCAGGTGACGGGAGAAGCTTCAGGGATCCTTTGAGGGTCTAAGGGTAAATTCTTAGAAGTAAAAAGGGTAAAACGGGAATTTTTTACCTGAGGATCAGAAAATATGAAAATGAGAATTCCTTGCCTATGATGCTTCATGATAAGAAGGCTTATATATGCAAGAGAAATTCTATAATCTGAGTGATAGATAGTGAGTTTTGGGCTTTTGAAGGTAAAAGGGCAAAATGGTTATGTTTCCACCTGTGATGCTTTGCTAAGGGAAGACTTACAAAGGTAGGAAGAATTGTAGATAACATGGGTGGAGTTCTTAAATGTGGACCTTCAAAGTCCTGTTGATGCTTTGGTGAAGGATTAGGGTTTGACCTAAAATGGTGTATTTTGACTGTAATAAGGTGCTTTGACTAATTCATTTACAACTGAAATATCCAAAAAGACTCCTCAAGGAATGCCTAACCTCTTGGAGTCCAGGTTTGCTCTTCCTAAACCAAGGGTGCTTAGGGTCTTGATGCCTAAATGTTGTCAGGCTGTCCTTATTTTGTTAACTGACCTGAGTCAAAATTTAGGTGCTGACAGATGCCCCTCTTTCGTATGTGTGGCTTTTCCACATATAGCAAAGAAGGAAGTGCCCTAATTTTGACTTGGCAGAGACCATGTTTCTTCCTTGCATGTAACTCATGGATATTGGGTGGGTAGTTTTTGAGATACATAACAGTTTTGGCTTGAAAATAATGATTGGTTGAATTTGTCCCTAACTTTGGGTCAAGGTTTTTTGAAATGCCTTCTTGGGTCAAAACTAGACTCTTTCGGTGTTTTGTAAATTCCCTCATTCCGATTTTCAAAAGCTGGTAACCAACAAGGGAGGGACCTTCTTTGTTTTGGAAGCATAGGCTATCCATGAGTTATATGCAAGTAATTGACATTTTCTTTAACTTTTCGGATGTTACTGTTAGCATATACGCTACATCGGAAGACATGTAAGTCATTGATATCGAGCATAACTGCTTAAAAACATTACGAAAAACCAGTCATGCAAAAGCTGTAAACACATGAACCATTTAGATGGCTTGTGCACTTGTATTTGCTTCTAGCTAGCTTGATGATTTGCGTTGTATGAATTGTTTGAAGTTTCTTATGAGATTTTCTTGTTGACATTGAAATGTCTCTAAAGTTATCCTAAAGGGAGGTGAATAGGATATTAAATTTATTCTACTCTTTCTTGCTAATGTTGGGATTAATTTTAATCTACTTAAGTGAGTGTGTGCATCAAGGTACTTACTCAATCATTTAAACAAACACGTAGCAAGCAATAAGAAATATGAGCACAAATAAGAGAGACAAGCGAGACACATTCAAACCACAACACAAGATTTATAGTAGTTCTGCACTAAGGCCTACGTCCACTCTTCTAAAACTCACTATGAGCTTAGGTATATTTCATTTAGATTGTCACATACAACCTAGGTCAACATACAAAATCTAACTACTTGCTCACAAGCAAGCTACACAACAACACTCGGTGTCTCTAGAGAGTGCACTACTTCTAGTGTCTCTAGCGAAGGTAGTAAAGCTTTTGGTGTCTCTGGCGAAAGCAAAGCAAAGGATGATGAATGAATATGAAAATGAATGCAAAATGAATAGCAAATATAACCACTAAGTTGGTTGATGTTGCTATTTTTACCACATGTGGGAGTGCTCCTTGTTGAGTTTGTTTGCCTTATACACCCACTTCTTCTTCAAGTTATGGCACTAAAGCTTCTTAAGCTATGCCAACCACAAAGAGGGTTTCCTCAAAGGATAACCCAAACCACACCTCTCAAGTAGATGTTAGCTAATATGAGTTGAGAGGGAACCAAGAGAGATTTTCTAGAGGAACTTTCAATTTTTGAGCTCAAGCAATGAAGGAATAGGGTTTCTCACCCTTGAAGGCCCTTTTAATAAATCAAATAACACTCTGTTGAATTGAAGGTTTTTTGTTACATCCCTTACCCTAATGGGAAACATTTCCTTTTATAGAGGATTGAAAAGGCTCATAATCCTTGGATTGAAATCTTTTCAGACAGGCAAGAAAAACTGGCCATTAATTCAAAATGGAGTTTTGGCAGACTCCTAAAAAAATAGATCAGTGATCGATCATGGGGTCATTTTCTCTTGACCCCCAAAATATGCTCGGGGGTGTCAGTGATGGGCCCCACTTTAAGTCATAAGCACGCGTGATCGATCATGGACTTTATGATTAATTATAAGGATACCAGGACCCATGTTGTGATCGATCATGGAGAAGGGGCCTAGTCCTCGAGAGGTCAAAATCTCTTAGTGTGATCAATCATGGGCTTTGTGATCGATCACGAATAGTGAATTCTACATTGTGATCATTCATGGGGTTTGTGATCGGTCACACATAGTGAATTTTGTACATTCACTGTTGCGTACATCTTTGGGAGGTCCATATCCAATTGGGATCAATTTGGGGCATTCAACCATGTGAGTGAACATGCCTAGGGTCATACTACATGATCCCTATGAAGCTACATGCATGCCTTTACTTTCTTGAGAGTTGGAGTCAGGCTTGAGTCATGGTCTTCAAGGCTTGACCGTTGGAGCTTCTTCCACACCTTTGCCCATGGATTTGACAAATGATGACCTTGCATCAACAGACATACGTTGCATTTGCTACATTGAATGATCATTGATTCATTTGTAAAGTAGATTGCTCGAATGTCTTTTTGTGAGTCTCCTTAATAGTTTTAATGGGACTCACTAAGGGATGTTAGTGAAGCTCTCCCTGGAAAATCTATAGAAAATACATGTAATCATGATTGAACATTTCTCGATTTTACATTGATCATGGTACATATGCGCTAAATATCACTTCTAAAGACATCACATCAATCATGATACATAGTCGGATCGATCTATAACATTGCCCTCGTCCCACTTAGGCGAAAGTCGTATTTTACAAGACTCACAGAGAGATTTTGGGAGCTATCTCTAAAAAACCTATGGGACCTTGGAAGGTTAGTCCTACGCATACATAAAGTGATGGCTACATAGGCTATGGATTTATCCATGACAACATTTTTGTCCCAATTAAACATTGTTAAGGCGGGGGGATGTACAAGGAAAAATTTATAACAACTTTCTTTGAAGCCAGGATGGGATCCCGTGAGATCGGGTGTTATGCTTTACCCAGGTGATAGCAACCCAGTCTTTGCTAAAGTAGGTATAACACACAATATTTGAGGGTGAATGCAACACATGTTTATGTCCCAATAAGCAAGCATCATTGAGGTCGATCTATTGAGCGATGACTGTTAGAACTTATAGAGAAATGTTGTTGCGCTTTTTCCCAAGAAGCTATGGAAGGGTTTTTCTCACAAGTAATCCATGCTACAAAAACAATACTTAAGCTTGATAGCTATTTAGATTATGACTAGAAGCTAGCCTTTCATAGACTTGATGGATCGAAGTGTGGCATTGCTTGTTGTTCGAAGCTAAGTAGATGTCACGGCGTGACTATTAGTAAATCATGCGATAGATGAAGTACTGAATGAAGAGTGGCCGATACTAGGTAAGCCATTCAAAAGTATGGACTAGGATGTGACAAAATTTGAAACTGGAAGACTGGCTTGGTTTGGATGTGTAGAGAAATGTTATAAGCTCTTTCCCAAGAAGTAGTGGTGGGTTTTTCTCACAAGTAACCCGTTTGTTGTGAGGAAGATTCTTTAAGCAAAGCTAGTAGTTCCACTAGGGCCTTAGGAATTTCACAAACTTTATGGAATGAATTATGGTGCGTGTTTACATCCCCATAAACAAACATCATAGGTGGGTCATACCCTACAGCCATCACGTCTTGACAGAGTGTAAGTAAAGGACCTATCAGGACTGGAGATGTTGTTGCACTCTCTCCAAAAAGTTGTGGAGATTGTGATAACAAGGAACTCAATGCTATGTATTATGCATAACTCCCTAACAATAATAGTGCTAAGATAATACATAGACTTTGAATCAAGGTGTAGCATTCAGCTATGTTCGAATAACTAGGATGCTACGCAATAATTTGTTCATGTTTCAGAGATTGCCAACAAGGCTTATGGGAAACTTTTTGGGCTTGTTTTGAAAGCAATGGGATCTCAAGAGATCGGCGCTACGTATCTATTTCAACCATCCAATCTGTAAACATGTTTGCATAATACGCAAGCTATGAAGTGATGATACCTACCCACACCCCAAATAGGCGGTTTATCTATGAAGGCCTTTCTACAAAGTGGGGGACCAACTCAACTTAGTGAACCTATACAGCCTGCATGAGGTATGTCAGGAGGTTTTTAGGCTTACTCTGAAAGCCATGGAGATTCTGAGGAATCGATGTTATATATCTATTTCAATCAATTTCCAAAGATGATTGTCATGGCATATAGGCTATGGAATGATGATGACATTTGTCTATACCCAAGTAGGCAGTCTACTATGTTGACGGTTTCGGCCATTTATTGGTGAGGTAAGACCTAGAGTCCCTCACCGAACTTGTGACGGCCTAATCAGGGCACATTAGGAAGTTTTTGGGCTTATTCCAAAAGCCATAGAGATCACAAAGGATCAATGCTACATATTTGTTTCAACCAATTTCTTAAGGCGGTTGTCATGATATATAGGCTATGGAATTATATCGACATTTTTCTATACCTAAAAGGCAATCTGCCATGTCGACGACTTCGATCATTTCTGATGAGGCAAGACCTAGAGTCCCTCACCGAACCTACAGTGGCCTGAGTAGAGCATATCAAGTGTTTAGACTAAACTCTAAAAGCCATGGAGATCTCTAGAGATTGGCGCTATGTATTCATGTTTGCCATGTTACGTAGGCAATGGAATGATGATTAACATTTGCCTATGCCGGATAGGCAATCTGTGATGCCAAAATATGGCATTTTATGTGAGGTGGAATCCTCACTAAACCTTTATACGACCTGGTCTCAAGGTAAAAAATGATCGATGCATCATTTTTTATCAAACATTGCCATAGAGATGGACTTTACTAGGGTGATGACTCATCAGATTGCTTGGCCACAACGTGGACTTTTACAGGTTCATGGATTTGCTTGCCACAGAGCAAACTTCTTTAGTTCATAGATGCTTGCCGGATACGGACTTCAATAGATTCTTGGATGCTTAACGTGTATGGACTTAAGTAGATTCGTGGATGCTTGCCGCGTACAAACTTTAATAGGTTCATAGATGCTTGCCACATGTGGACTTCAATAGGTTCATGGTTTCATTACTTTGTTGGTTCATGTTGAGGGAGGGTGTGCCATTCCCAATCTTAATTGATGGGAAACGAGACATCATCTCCACTTTTCATTGCAGGGAGATAATGAGTCATCTCTTTTCAATTGATGAGAGATGAGGCATCATCTCTACTTTCTTTTTTTCATTACAGGGAGATGATGAGTCGTCTCTTTTCAATTGATGAGAGATGAGGCATCATCTCTGTTTTCTTTTTTCATTGCAAGGAGAAGATGTGTCATATCTTTCTTTGCTTGGCCATGAATGGCGATTTGTTATGCCATGAATGGAAATTGGTTGTGTCTTGAATGATGATTGGTTGTGCTATGAATAGCTATTTGCTATGCTATGAATGGTAATTGGTTATGCCATGAATGGTGATTGGTTGTGTTGTGAATGGCGATTTATTGTGATGTGAATGGCGCTTGGCTAGAGATGATACTTCATCTCGATTTGCTTCTTTGGGAGGTGACGAGTCATCTCCAATCACAATTGATGGGAGATGACTCATCATCTCTATTCTCTCTTTAGGAGATGATGTATCATCTCCAACTTTGTGGTGTCGTGAATGGCAATTTGTTGTGACATGAATGACACTTTGTTATGCCGTAAATGGTGATTTGTTTGTGTTGTGAAGGTGATTTGCTATGCCGTGAATGGTGATTTGTTATGCTATGAATGGTGTTTAGCTAGAGATAATACTTCATCTCGATTTGCTTCTTTGGGAGGTAACAAGTCATCTTCAATCATATTTATGGGAGATGACTCATCATGTCCGCTCTCTCTTTAGGAGATGATGTATCATCTCCAACTTTGATGGGCCGTGAGTGGAACTTTGTTAGGCCGTGAGTGGCACTTGGCTGGAGATGATGCATCATCTCAATTTTCTTAATTGCTCATTGATCCCATAGTTGTCAATGGTTATGTAGAAGGCTTTCCATAGTGAAATGGATAATGTATTCAAAGGTTGATAGTGCTGATTGATTGACCATTGATCTTGAAGCCTGAATCAGCTAGACTTTGTATTTACTTTTAAAAGAAGATTGAAAATTCATTTTGCAGAAATCTTCCATTGATTTTGAAAACTTGGGCCCCTCAAGGTCTTTGAACATTAGGGATGACCTATTAAATGACTCTCGAGTACATAGGGTTGTGTTTTCATATGTTATGATGCCACGCCTTGTCTAGGCGAGGTATGAAAGGTTTGTGAGTTTTGGATATTGAATGTGCCTTCCTCAGGAGAATAAAATTACATGCCTATGTTTGAGGTCTTTGTTCCTGCTTTGCCAAAAGATGATTTATGAAGATGTGCTGAAATATCTCTAAAGTTATCCTAGAGGGGGAGTGAATAGGAAATCAAATTTATTCTACCCTTTCTTGCCAATGTTGGGATTAATTTTAATCTTCTTAAGTGAGTGTATGCAGCAAGGTGCTTACTCAAACATTTAAACAAACAAATAGCAAGCAATAAGATACATGAGCATAAATAAGAGAGACAACCAATCACACACTCAATCCACAAAACAAGATTTATAGTGGTTAGGCACTAAGGCCTACATCCACTCTTCTAAAGCTCACTATGAGCTTAGGTATATTTTATTTAGATTATCACATACAACCTAGGTTTGAAGTTCTATCCTAGAGGGGGTGAATACATTAATCGCAATCTCTTTTAACTTTCTCAATTTTCTTTAACCTACTTTAATTATATTTACCCAATTAACGTATGTAGGATCAAATAATTAACTTATCCTTTTGAATACAATTAACACACTAGGATATTCATAGGTGCAATGATCACAATAAGGACAAAATAAAGAGATCACAAACAACCACAAGACACAATATTTATAGTGGTTCGGCACTAAGGCCTACATCCACTCCTAAAGCTCAATCTAGAGCTTTCCATAATTTTATTTAGATTGAAATACAGACAATCTAGGTAAAAATTCTCATAAAAACCTTTCTACTTGCCATGCAAGCAATAACCTACACTCTATGTCTCCGAAGAGTGTAATGCACCTTCTGGTGTCTCTGGCGGAAGGGACTCATTCAATAATCAACATGATAAATGTAATGTTACCTCATATATGTTGATTTTACAAGATGTACCAGTTATGGATGCTCTTACTATGAGCTGATGTGCCTTTTCATCCACAGATTTAAATACAATAGAGATTGCTTCTTGAAACCTTGTAAATCGCCGGTTTCCTTTCAATGGGCAACCAAGATTGTCTCCCATTTTGATATTCAATGTAGGAAGTGTAGAGGGAGATCATACAATGATTTTCAGCAATACAAGATCATTCATATAGTGGGATTCTAGGATTTTGGGCTTTCAGACTAGCCGCACTTCTCAGACAATAATTTTCTTTTGCGTAGATGTCTCTCTTTGAACCTAGGGTATTATTATCCTTTTATAGAGCTAAGCCTAGTCTTAGTCCATAGGATTGAACATTTTTTAACAGATAAGTGGTGGGAATTCTTATATTGGAATCTCTAAAAATATGAAATATTTTTCTAAGATTTGTGGGGGTGATCGATCATGCACATTTTTCATGATCGATCACAAATATGTGATCGATCAGGCTGTGAAATCACAACTCTCGAGAATTTTGAATTTGGAAAGAAAACTTTTTCATGATCGATCACGAGATTGGTGATCGATTAAGCCGTGATAGATTAGGGGCCTGTTTTTCTGAATTTTTCTATCATCTTCTTGGTTTGGTTTTGTTAATGTATGTCAATCCCATGGGCACATGTTGGGCATATGGGTAGTGCTAGGAGTCTTGTAAGTGTCCTATGTGAGCTCATAAGTTCATATCATGAAACCAAAGACCAAAGGCCAAGGAAGAGCATTGGGAAAAGGCATACCAAAGAAGTTATATATCATGCATGCATATCATTTTGTGTGCCTAAAAACAATCCTAAACATATTTTAGGGTCCCTAAGAATACCCAAACCTGAATGCCCAAGGACAGCCTAAAGAAATCAGCTCAAACATAAAGTTCAAAAAATTTCAGTTGAAACCAATTACGAAACTTAATCGATTTCACCGAAATCGATTGTGAAAATGGCTATCAGCTTTGGTACAAATTTTTGTCTTAGAAAATGACACCCGAGGTCAAAACCCATAGGCCCAAATCAGTTTCACTAAGAGTTTTGGAAAAAAATCTTAGAACCCAAATTAATTGTGCAACTCCAAATCGATTTAGGGTCTAATAGGCACTCGAAATAGATTATGAGTTTCGCAACCGATTTGGAGCATAAACCGATTGCGAAACCCCCAATCGGCTTGGAAAGAAATTTTGGGAAAAAATTTCATGAAATTTTAGGAGAGATTTCTGAAATTTGAACCCAGTTTTGGTTCATCTAAAGGCTTAAAATGCTTCTCTATTTTTCTTATGCCTATCCTAAGGCCATGGATGCTCCTCTCTACTATAAAAGGGACTTTTCCCCTTAGGATAAATTATCTCCAACACTCCAAGTTAGTTTTTGAAAGAGATAAGAGACATACTATTTTAAGAGACCTCTTCACTGTGTAAAACCTCCATTACGTACAGACTATTGAACTTTAGTATCTAGCATTCTACACTTCTCTCTCTCATTCTTTCTCTCCTATTGAGCATCACTTCTACTAGCTCAACTAGGAGCACCTCACACATTGAGCAACTAGCAACATCAACCATATTTTGGTAATATTTACTTAACTTTGCATTCATTTGCATTCATATTCATTATTACCTTTGCTTTACGTCCTCTAGAGACACTGAAAGCTTGACTATATTTGTTAGAGACACCGAAAGTAGTGCACACTAGTCGAAGACACCAAGTGTTATTGTTTAGCTCCCCATTCAGCAAGTAGTTGGATCTGTATATTGACCTAGGTTATAATAGTACCTAAATGAAATATACCTAAGCTCGGTAGTGAGCTTTAGAAGAGTGGACGTAGGCCTGAGTGCTGAACCACTATAAATCATGTGTTATGGTTTATGATTGTGTGGTTTCTTGTCTCTCCATTGTTATGCTCTATACTACTCTTGCTTAGCATATGTTTTACATTATTCTTAAGTAGTTACATTGAAGCACACTCATTTATGTGAACAAATTGAAAAAGGAATTAATAACAACCACAAAGTAAATTAAAAATGGGCAAATTAATTAAGAAATCCTATTCACCCCACTCTAGAATTACTTTTGTGATATTTCAATTGGTATCAGAGCCTAGGTCACTTACATAGGGCTTAACATCCCAAGTAAGATCTTAGTTAAAAATCCTAGATAACTAGAGAAAAAAGTGGTATGTCCATTAAGCACCCCTCCATTTTTCAATGGAACGGAATATGGTTATTGAAAATCTCGGATGGAGATATTTCTAAATGCTTTTGATCCTAGGGTATGAAGTATGATTGTTGATGGCTATATACAACCTAACAAACCTAGGAGTGAGTGGACTCCCGTCGAGTCGGATGCTCACAAGTTTAACTTTAAGGCATCGAATGCTATAGCTAGTGGTCTAGCCCCGGATGAGTTTAGGAGGATAGCTCATCTCAAGATGACAAAGGAAGTATGGAAGCTTCTCTTGGTTACCCATGAGGGTACAAGTGCTGTAAAGATATCCAAGCTTTAAATGTATACTGCACAACTTGAAGCATTAAGGATGGAAGAAGATGAAGAGATCTCCCAATTCAATGCTAAGTTATCAAACTTGGTGAATATCATGAGAAGTCTAAGTGAGGACATTCTCGAGTCCAAAGTAGTTAGGAAAGTACTAAGGTTCTTACCCAAAAGGTTTAGGTCCAAGGTCACCACTATAAAAGAGAGCAAAGACCTAGAAGTCATGAAGTTAGAAGAGTTTATTGGCTCACTTCAAACATTCGAAGCAACACTTAAGGAACCTACCAAGGAAAAGGGTATTGCCCTTAAGGTAGTAGAGCCCTACGAATTGAATGAAGATTCGGATGATGATTTGGCCCTTATTGCTAAAAGGTTCAAGAAGTTCTTTAAGAGAAATACTAATGATTACTTTAAGAACAAACAATTAAGAAAGTCCTATCCCAGATACAAAAAGAAAAATGACTTCCCCAAAGAACTACCCATTTGATATGAATGCAAAGGTAGGGGCATATTGCCAAAGATTGTGGCAATAAAAAAAAAAGTACAAGTCAAAGGGCAAGGCCATGATGGCCACATAGGATGATGAGTCTGAGACTTTGGAACATAAAACCCAAAGTAACGAGGAAGCTCTCTCACAAGAGATTAAGGTTTTTTTGGCCTTGAAACTTTCGTGAGTTTACTATTGTAGACTTAGTAACTCAAGCGAAGATGAGGGAGAGTATGAAGAAGAGGATGAGACTTATGATGCACAAGAGACATTTGATGACCTCTTTGTACAAAGTGTTGAGTTGAGAAAGAAAAACAAACAACTCAAGAGGGAAATCATTGAGTTGACTGAAAAGTCAAAATCCCTCGAAGACACTATTTTCACTTTTAAACAATAATCCTCTTCAAAAAGTGAAAAAGAGAAAGATCTTTTTCAAAGAAATTTACTTACTCCTATATGAAAAGGAAGAGATGAGCCTAAAAATAGTGGAACTAGAGAAGAAGGTCAACGACTCTAGAATATTTCTAGGCTTAGAACAAATTAATAGGAAGTGAGAGAAGGAAAAACTTTTTGAGGACAATAAAAAATTGTCCAAAAAAGTTCTTGAGTTTGAGGAAAAGCTCAAAACTTTAGAAGAGGAAAATGATGAATCAAACAATGATGGCTTACTCATCCAAGAATTGGAAGACTAAGTCAAGACACTAAATGAGAGGATTAAGGCTCTCAACTTAACTTGTGCTCAACTCACAAGGAAGTCCCTTAATTACCTTAGGCAAATCAAGGAGTTTGAAGAAGATAAGAGGAAGAACATCTCAATGCTTGCTCAAAGAAATGAGAAGTTTGAGAAGATACTCAAAATGGGTAAAGAATATGGGGATATGATTGGACTTGGTTTTTTCGAGGCCATAGCCTCCACCTTAACTCAAAAACCCATGGGTGGTTTTGTTAAAGCCAAAGGATCTACTCAACTACATCCACAACCCTTTCACAAGGGAAAAGAAAATGTGGAGTCTCCTAGACCTACCAAAAGGTTAAATAAGGTTGAAAAGAACACATCTAATTTACTCAAAGGTAAAACACCTATGAGATAAGGTAGAGATTGTGAAAGGTCTATGCAACCTCAATCAAGATCCTATGCACAAGTTGTTGGGAGTAAACCTCAAACCAACCAAGCATCTTCCTCTAGAGGAGTTTAAGGAATGAGAAAACCATATTTTTATGCTAAGGATGCATGGAATAAATATGAAGCAAAAATGACTTCGACTTATAGAGGAGCTCAAGTAAAAGCCACAACTTCTAGGAAGACTAGAGTGCAATCTAGTCAAAATGGGAATCCTAGAAGAGGCCCTTAACCCTTCTATAATGAACCATTAAGAAGGAGGACAATACAATCTCATGCACCAAGAAGGCTCACATTTTTTTGCTACTATTGTGGCTTGGAAGGGCATATAAAAAGGGATTGTAGAAAAAGTGTTAATGACATCAAGTCCCAAAGAATGAAAACAATGAAAACACCAAATGGGAAGAATGTTAAGAAAATAAATTATTTTCAAAACATTGAAAATAGAAACCTTCAAAAAAAGGACCTAACTCAACAAAGTTCTAAAAGGCAAGTCACTCGACCTCCCAAGGTTAAGAGAGTTTGGGTTAGAAATGATGATCCAAAGTGTTAGTCATCCACACTGCATTAAGAGCTAGAAGTTCATCAAGGTGGTACCTTGATAACGGGTGCTTTAGGCACATGTCCGGTGAGAGAGAACTATTTACCAAGCTAGAAGAAGCACAAGGTGGATATGTTACTTTTGGTGATGAAAACACCTCCAAAATCCTTAGGGTAGGAACCATTGTAGCCCCTGGCATTCCTCAACTAATCGAAGCTCTCTATGTATAAGGCTTTAAACACAATTTGATTAACATCAATCAAATATGTGATAAAGGCTAAAAAGTACAATTTAGAAAAGACGAATGTGTGATCAAGGATCACAAAGAATTCAACATCCTAGCCGAAGGAGTAAGGACAAGTGACAACTACTATGTCATTGATCCTCATTCCCAACAAGAGGACACTTGTCTTTTGATCCAAAAGGATGAGACCAATCTCTGACATCAAAGATTAGGACATCTCAACTTTAGAGATCTTGCAAGACTTAGCAAAAAAGGGATAATCAAGGACCTTCCCAAGCTAAGCAAGGTTGACAACCTTATATGCAAGAGTTGTCAAATGGGGAAGCAAATTAGAGTCTCACACAATAAAGTTACATTTATTGGGACTACTAGACCCTTAGAACTTCTTTATATAGACTTGGCC